>JAAAKG020172870.1:0-27172 GCA_010014905.2 Druon quercuslanigerum
AAATAGTTGTAAATATTTGTAAATATTAAGGTAGAAATTTTCTTTCTGTTTATTATGTAAGTGGTATGGAATGGAAGAATAAAGAAGTATCTGGCTGAAAATTCATGCATTTTGTTGAAAATTCGTTTTTGTTGTCTGAATTTAATTGTTTTTTATTACAAATTTTAATATTTTGTGGTTGAAATATCAACTAATACATTTTTTGTTCCGGATTCATCTTTTTTGAATGAAGATTTATTTACTTCTTTGATAGTTACTCTTTTGTTACAAATTAATTATTGTTAAAGATTCATAATTTTATTTGAAAATTCATCTCCTTCGTTAAAAAACGACCTGTTTTGTTGAAAATTAGTTTTTTCTTTAGCTGAAAATTAACTTTTTTACTGGAAATTAAATTATTCCAGTTACTGCTTTTAACTATTTCGTTCAAAATTTGTTTATTGTTTTCTTGATTGTAGAAAATTAATTTTTTTACTGGAACAATAACTATTAAATATTTGTTTGAAAAATTATGCTTTGTAGTTGAAAATTTTGCCTTTTATGGTAGAACTTAATATTCTGGGCTCGAAATTAGTATTTTTGTTAGAAATTTAATGATTATTGTAAAAATATATCGTTTGGTTGAAGATTCATGTTTTTGGTTTCAAATTGAACTATTTTAGTTAAAGATTTCTCATTTTAGTGAAATACTCGTCGCTTTGGTTGCAAAAGAAGTTTTTAACTGAAAATTTAATTGTTCCTTTATTTTAAACTTATATTTTTTAGATCAAAATTCAGCTATTTGTTTGAAAATTATTTTTTTTTCGGTTAAAAATCCAATTGTTTGATTGAAAATTAATGTATTTGATTGAAAAATCTTCTTTTTGGTAGAAAATTAATATTTTCGGCGGTGAATCCGAATATTTGTTTAAAAATTCATCATTCTGTTGCAAAATCTAAATTTCTACTTGAAAAGGTAGAAATTTTAAGCTGTTTAAATTTAGTTGAATATAATACCCACATTATTTTACCCAAATAAAAATTTGTTTGAATTATTATTCAAATTCCTGGACATTAGAGAAAATTTTAAGAAATGATTAATTGTGTTTTTAGTATTATTTGAGTAATCTATCGAGCTAAAATATTAAAGATTATCTTTTTATAATAATTAAATTCCTAGAAGCTAAAAAAACATTATTTACAATAAATTAGTGAAAAACTATATCTGGAAAAAACTTGAGATACCTGGAAAAACCTGGAATTGTCAGGGAATTTTTTTCAGGTTTTGAGTGAACACTCTATTATTTTATGTACCTTTCAGATATCGTATTCACGTCCATGACCCTCTTTGCTCATAATCATAAGACACATAAACGTTTCCGAATTTTTCACCTCGAAATTCTGACATGAAATGCTTTTCGAATGTAAAAATTATCAGTGCTGATAAACGCTCTTTATGCCAACTCCTTCCAATTAAAAAAGCAGTTGATCAGTAAGACATCAAATGGATAAAAATCCTCTTAACAATGTTTTTAATCCGATAAACATCTGCCCTTCAAATCAATTTGTTGAGCCACGTCATTAATAGTTTTTAGAACCTCCCCTTGCCTTTTCCTCACAAACAAGTCAATATCCTTATCACAACACATAAATGTATAGCCCTAAGGAGAAATTTTTGAATACTAGTTTTGGGGACAGATGACTATTCCGCCCCAGCTACCTGTTTACCGTTCCCCCACTACTACTGGAAAAGACCCCCGCTGACCAAGCTCAGTGGCAGCAGCTCGACGGTGTGAGGGGAAGCCGCGTAGTGGGAGACGGTACACAGGTAGCTGTGGCGGAATTGACCATCGCCCCATATTCAGATTGGATTGTTTAAATAATTGCGAAGTAAATATATTTGAATGGCTCCCTGCTATGAAAAAGGTTACCTAGAAGGAACTTGAGATACCTGAAGAAATCTGGAATTGTTAGGGAATTATTTGCAAGGATTTTAGTGTACACCCTGGGATTGCACTATCGACTTTAAGTCACAAAATGCTACATATCCACAAACGTAATTATTGCTAAAATTGTAGCATATATGATTAATTTCGAAATAAAGATATGTGTTTGTGGGCTGAAGGTTTCACGGAAGTGAGTTCTTGATTTCATCGATATTTAACCAGAGAGGTAAAAAATTGTAAAAATTTTTTCAAAAATCTCACTTTGTGGAGTGATAACATCTGTGTAGAACAGACCCAAAACTGGGCGATGGTTATTTTCGCACCAGCTACCTGTGTACCGTCCCCCACTACGCGGCTTCCCCTCACACCGTCGAGCTGCTGCTACTGAGCTTGGTCAGCGTGGGGGTCTTTTCCAGTAGTAGTGGGGGAACGGTACACAGGTAGCTGGGACGGAACAGTCATCTGCCCGGAATATGTATACAGTTTAGCGAGTTTATTATAAATAATTTTTGTACAAATTGTTGATGTAAGTTGTTGGCTTTAGAGTCAGGTGAATTGAAACTAATTAAGTTGTTTCAAACATTTCAGCACACAATGGTGGCCCTCATCAGTGAGTTTTGTTAAATCTGTGAAAAGTACATGGTATCTTGTAGGTACGCAGTTTTACATTTAGAAGCATTATTCTTTGATTAACATCTCAGATGTGAAATTGTAAAATTACTTGATTTTAAATATAAATTTGATTTAATTTTATTAATAACTATCGATAAATCTTGCAGTATTCCTAAAATTTTTTTTATTTTAGCGAAGTACACTTAAAGAGAAAGCAATATCAATGTAGTTAAGACATTTTTTTTTTGTCGCCAATTTTTTATTTTATATAGAATAACGTAAATTTTCAGTTAAAAAAAAATTAATTATCAAATAAAATATTGCTTTCTCAATGAATATTTAACCAAATAGTTCAATTTAAAACCAAAAGTATAATTTTAAACAAAAAAAAAAGTAATTTTTTTAACAGAATACATGAATTCTCAACCAAACAGTTAAAATTTCAACTGCAAAAGATCAATCTTCAGTTCAAAAAATTAATTTTCCACAAAAAAAAAATGACAAACAAAGAGATAAATTTTCTACCAAAGACAAAATACACGAGTTTTCAACGAAATAGTTAAATATTCTCCAAAAAAAAAGATAAATTTTCAACCAAATAGTTAAATTTTTAACTAAAAAAGATCAATTTTAAACTGAATATGCAAGAGTAAAATTTGATGCTAAAAAAAATTATTTTCAAACAAAGAAACACGAATTAGGAAAAGGAAGTTAAATTTTCAATCAAAAAAATGTATCTTCAACTTATAAATTAAATTTTTAAGAAAGTATTTCAACTTGCGTTTGATAAAATTTTGATCAAATTTTACTATTCTAGCAAAATAATCATCACTTTAGTTGTATAAAATTTATCCTTTTTGTTTAAAATTCAACTATTTCCGTTCAAGATTCATAATTTTATTTAAAAAATCATCATTATGGTTGAAATATAATTTTCTTAATTAAAAACGTAACTATTCCATATTTGGTTAAAAATGGATTTTTTAAAGTTCAGATTCAATTTTTTGGTTAAAAATTTTATATATTTTAAAATTAATTTTTCTTGTTCAAAAATAATTTTTTTATTAAAAATTTTACTATTGCACTTTTGTTTATAATTGGTTATTTTTTAGTTCAAAATTCATCTATATTTGATTGAATTTCAATCAACGAAATATTTTGATATTCTACTAATAAATAACAATTTTTAACTAAATAGTTGAATTTGAAAAAGATCCATCTTTTACCAAAAATGAAATGGTCAATTTTTAATTTAAAAAATTAGATTTCAAACAAACTGTTGAATTTTCAACTAAAATTATGAATCTTAAACTAGAACAGTGCAATTTTTAGTAAAAAAAGAATAAATTACAGCTGAAATGACGAATCCTTAACTAGAATGATTAAATTTTCAACCAAGAAGAGAAATTTCTATAAAAAAGATGAAATTAAAAAAAAAAGATTTTAAAACCAAAAATTGATTAGTTAAAGTTTTAGTAAAAAAATAATGTTCAACTAAAGACATGAATTTCTATCTTATATAATGGAATATTTAACAAGAATAGTTAAATTTTCAGTTTAAGAAATTAATTTTTAACCAAAAAAAACGAAGTTTTAAAGAATTTGTTACATTTTTACACAAAGTGATGAATTTTCTACTAAAATTATGAATCTTCAACGGGGAGAGTTGAATTTTAAACGACAAGAAAAGGATTAAATTTCAAATAAATTATGAATCATTAACTTGAATAATTGAATTTTGAACCAAAAATATTAATTTTCAATCAAGAAGAATAATTTGTACCAAAAAAACGACTCTTCAGCTAAAAGTGATAATTTGTCAATCAAAAATTTAATAGTTAAATTTTTAGTTTAAAAAATCTATGTTCAGCCTATGAGAGGAATTTTAACTACAATAATTCATATTGTAATTTTAAAAAAATGAAGTAAGCGCTCGAAAAATTCCACTTTTTGAAACGCATCAATTATTTAAATTCTAAAAGAAAAATATGAATCTTTAACCAAAATATTAATTTTTAAACCAAAGACAAATTGTTTACAAAACAGTTGAAATTCAACCATAAAGGATGAGTTTTTAACTAAGTCATTGACTTTTAAAAAATTAGTTAAATTGTTAACAAAATAATAAAATCCTCAACTATTTGATAAAATGTTAAATATGAAAGATAAATTCTCATCAAAAAATATTACAATTTTAATAAAAATTATTACCAAAAATAAAAAATTCTCGAATAATAAAATTCTCGAATAGTTTATAATATTACCAAATTTGAAAATTCGCGGATAATAGCATTTCTGACACAAAATTGTAGAATTATAAAAATTCCGAGACAATGCCGAAATTAAAAAATCGCCCGCCGCTTCTTTTTTGACACATCTGAAATATTAAAAAATCTTTTCTAATTTTCTCAAGAATCTTAGAAAATATATATTTTTTTTATAAGTTTAAAAACAAACTGATAATAATTTGTATTGTTTTATATATTTCTATGCAGCACTTAATCTTCAAAAACTCCTTTTTTGTTTAGAAAACGTCCAAAAAAAGGTACGTAACTTTGGTGAGGTTAGACGGGGTGGTTCAACCGGAAATGCTATGATATGTTACATTGGGGGTGGGGGTAAAAGCTCGAAAATAACGTTGCGTAATATTTTAACCACGAAGGTACCAAAGATTGGTAGTACTTCGTGATTTGAACGTTCTCATATTGAATATACTGGAATTTTCTCGCTATAATAAAGAAACTATAATAGAGAATAATAAAATAGAATAAACTATAATAAAGAAACTTAGAAACTTAGCGAGAAAATTCCAGTATAATAAACCGAGTTTTTTAAAAAAAGAAACGGTAATTAATGCGCGTGTAGTGCGGACAATTTTCTAGTATCTTCAATTTTCCCGCTTTAATATTTAAAGCTTTGAAAAGTTTCCAAAGTTCCATAACATCTTTTAAATTGTCCAAAATTTCATGAAACTATACAACCCAATGCTTTAATGTGTCAACGTGTGTGATCCGTGAGTGTCGGTGAGAAAGAGAAACACGTAGAAACACGCAGAAATACGATCGGCGAACAAGATAATAATAATATTCTGCAAAAAATCTAACGACTACCGTCTCAGCTGTAACAACTGTCAAGGAATCTCTCCTCCACAAGGTGAGCCGCAAATTTGTTTGTGTAATTAGACATTATAAGAGGCCCGAAATGTGTGCAATAATGTACATTTGGAGATGCAGTGGCAGGTGTTATACTTTCGAGGTTATGTCCATTTTCATTGACGTTTTCGCTTCGCAATTCGCATTGTGGACTGCCGGTGCCCGGTAACCGGTATTTCGGATTTTCAATTTGATATTGTTCACATACTTGAGTAATAATACCCCTAAATTAATAAAAGAAGTCGAATCTAGCCTTACAATGAGTAATTATATTCGGATTTTTCGTGTTGTCTAATCATTCTCCTCTGAACACATATTTTTTGTTTTATTCGCTTTATTCAATTGTTTCCAGTATTGAAAGATGTACTTTCGAAAAGTATGTTAAACAGCTTAAACTCCTATCTATTATGATAATTTTTATACATGTATAATTATGTCGTATTATATAGGTATATATGTCACTGTTTGTTTGTTTATTCTACTATTTTTTTGACGTATTTTTTTAAAGTCTAAACTTTTTCTACATTTCTTTCAAGTTTATATTGATAACCAGTTTCGTATTTCGAATACCTTAGAATTAACAATTTCAAAATTTGCAAAAGTACACATTTGTTCAATAAATGGAGTATAGTTTATATCAATTAATCTTTTAAGTTTCTAAAGCCTGGTTGCTTCATTAAAATTAAAATTTTTAATTTAGAACATTTCATCTTTTTTCATTTCTATTTTAGAAAGAGTGCATAATTTTTTTCTCGTTATTATACAGGAATTTCAGTATGAACATCAGAAATTTCTTATGCTATACGCATCAAGGATATCGTATAAATTATGTAGGTATCGTCATCTGGGTTAATTATATGAATAAATTGAAAAAATATATGTTTAATAAATATTCGGAACTCTGCGGATTTTTTAAACAATGTATTGATTTTTTTTAGCATGAAGTGAAAAATATGGGCAAAATTAATTTTTAAACAAAAAGGTTGGCAACCAAATAGTTTAATTTTTTAAATAAAAAGACGAATCTTCGGTAATTGTCTAGTTTGACGGTTTCTGTTCCAAATTGCTCTAAAACGTATGTAATTTGTTAAAAATGACTAATAACAGCAATATAAGAATAAAACAAAAGGGGCAAGACGGGTTTTGCAACTTGTTCATTGTTTTTAATTGGTTAAAATGTACGAAATAGTATCTGTCTGATCTTTTGTGACCAGTCACTAGCTCATATTTTTTTAAACGGCGAGCTGGAAAAGGGGTTCGAGATGTGACAGATCACTCTTTTGTGAAACTTCGGCAATCATACTGAATTTGAAACGATACGAACCTATCCTAAAAACTATTAAAGTCAAAACTCGAAAATAACTAGACTTCAAGCGGAAGAAGTTGCAAAAACCGCCTTGTCACTTTAGTTTTATTCTTATATTGTATATGACGTTTTAGAGCATTTTTGAAAAAAAACGTTAAACTAGACAATTACCGAATCGTCTACTGAGCAATGGAATTTTCAAGGTAAAAGTTATTTTTCAACCAAAAAATTAATTTGGAAGAAAAACTTTTAATTTTCTAACTTGTTCTTAAATTTTAAAGCTAAAAAGACAAATTTTCTGCAATAAATTTAATTTTCAACCCCAAAATATGAGTTTTTAACAAAAAAGTTCATTTTCAACCGACCACTTGAATTTTCAACCATTTTCTACCAAACTGTTAAAATTCCGAGCCATAAAGATTATTTTTCTACAAAACAGTTCATTTCTCAATAAAAAAGGTAATTTTCAACGAAAAGGTTTTGTTGCAAGAAAATAGTTTAACTTTCAAGCTAAAGAGACGAACTTCTCACAAAATTGTTGAATTTTCAACCAAAAAGTTCATTTTCAACCGACCACATGAATTTTCAACAATTTTTTATCAAATTGTCAAAATTCTGAGCCAAAAAGGTTACTTTAAAAGGTCAAAATTAACTTTTCAAACAAAAGTTTAGTTACATAACAGTGGAATTTTCAACAAAAAAGTTATTTTTCAATCAAAAAGGAAATTTAGATCCAAAGATTTTAGTTGTGTACCAAAGTGTTTCATTTTTAAGATAAAAATACCTGTTTTCTACAAAGCAGTTGAATTTTCAACCCCAAAGTATGGATTTCAACAAAAAAGTTATTTTTCAACCAAAAAGGAAATTTAGAACCAAATAGTTTAGTTGTATACCACATTGTTTAATTTTGAAGCTAAAAATACCACTTTTTTACGGAACGGTTGAATTTTCTTCAAAAAAGTTAATTTTCAACTAATAAGTAAATTTGAATCTAAATTGTTGAATTTTCAAGCTCAAAAGGCGAATTTTCTACAAAAAAGTTTAATTTGAAACCAAAAAGTTAATTTGAAACCAAATAGTTTAAATTTGCTACCAAATTGCTAAATTTCCGAGCAAAGAATATTTTTTCCACAAAACAGTTGATTTTTCAATAAAAAAGTTAATATTGAACCAAACAGTTTAGTTCCGAGTGACTAGTTTAATTTTCAAGCTAAGAAGACGACTTTTCCTCAAAGAAGTTGAATTTTCAACAATTTTCTAATGAAATTATGGAGTTTTCGAGCTAAAAAGATGATTTTTCTATAAAACGGTCCAATTTTTTTACCTAAAAATATGAATTTTCTACAAAAAAGTGGGATTTTCAACCCCAAAGTATGAATTTCATCAAAAAAGTTAATTTTTAACCAACAGGGAGATTTCTATCCAAATAGTTTATTTTTCTACAAAATCGCTTAATTTTCAAGCTAAAAAAGATGTATTTGTTACTTATTACAAAACAGTTGAATTTTCTTCAAAAAAGAAAATTTAAATTCAGTTAGTTTAATTGTGTACCAAATTGTTGAATTTTCAAGCTAAAAAGGCGAATTTTTTACAAAAAAGTTAAATTTTCAACAAAACAGTTCATTTTTAACCAACGACTTGAATTTCCAACAAAATAATTTCATTTTCAAGCCAAAAAAACAAGTTTTCCACAAAATAGTTGAATTTTCAACCCCAAAATATAAATTAAAAAAAAGTTAAATTTTAACCAAAAAGTTAATTTGAAACCAAATAGTAATTTTTTTTTACTAAATTGCCTAAATTTTCGAACCAAAAATATTTTCTCTACATAACAGTCGATTTTTCAATTAAAAAGTTAATATTCAACTAGAAAGATTAGTTTCAAGCAAATAGTGTAATTTTCTAGCTATGAAGACGACTTTTCCATAAAATAGTTGAATTTTCGACAAAAAGTTAATGTTCAACCGATCACTTGAATTTTCAACAATTTTTTAATGAAACTATGGAATTTTCTCACAAAACAGTTGCATTTTTCACCCAAAAATAAGAATTTTCTTCAAAAAACTTAATTTTCAACTAAAAACTTGTTTTTCAACTAACAAGATTAATTTTCTCCCCAATTGTTGAATTCTGAATTAAAAAATATGATTTTTCTACAAAACAGTTAATTTTTCTACCCTAAAATATGAACTTTATAAATTCTAATTGAATTTTCAAACAAAAAATTAATTTGAAACTAAATAGTTCACTTTTATACCAAATTGTTGAATTTTCAACAAAAAAGTTAACTTTCAACCTACGACTTTAATTTTCAACAAAATTTTCTACCAAATTTATAAACTTTCAAGCCAAAAAGTAGAATTCTCAACAAAACAGAATTTATCTTACATTTAGTTGAATTGGTTTAAATTCATGTCAAGGAATTTATTACAGAATAAAATTTGTTCGAGAGCGTACCTAATTTTGTTTAAAATTGTAATATAAAATAAAATAACAATTCATTCAGTTGACTATACTTATAATTCAGTAGAATTGATCTTACATTCAGTTAAATTGGTTTGAGTTCATGTCAAGGAATTTTTTATGGAATGAAATTTTTTCGAGAGCGTACCTAAATTTGTTTAAAATTACAATATAAAATAAAAGAACAATTTTTTTCCTTTGTAAAAGTAGCTTTATAAAATTTTATAATATTTTAATTTTTTGCAAAATCGTCTCTTCTTAAAAATTGAACCATTTTTTTCAAATTAATTTTTTGTAATTGAAAATTGTACTAATCCAGTTGAATATTCCATTATTTTAGTTGAAAATTTATACCTTTGGTGTAAAATAAATGTTTAAAAACTGCAAATTTAACTGAATATATTTTGGTTGCTGAATATTTTTTAGTTTAAAATTTATGCTTTTTGTTAAAAATTGATATATTTTGATGTTTTGGTTGAAAATTCAACGATTTCAAGTATTTGTTTGATGTATTTATGTATTTTATTGAAAATTATTTGTCTTTCTTGGTAAAAATTCAACTATTTGTTTAAAAATTGTCTTTTTTCAAATTAAAAATTCGTTTTTCTGTTTATTGGAAAATTAATTTTATTAACTGAAAACTCAGCTGTTTGGCTGAAAATTGATCTTTTTTAGTTGGAAATTCATTTATTTTGTTGAAAATTATTTGTCTTTGTTTGTGAAAATTCAACTATTTGGTTGAAAATTCGTCTGTTTTAGTGGAAAACCAATCTTTTTGGTTGCAAGTTCATCGTTATGGTTAAAAACTCAATTATAAAAGTAAACATTCGTAATTTTAGTTGAAAACTGTTTGGATGAAAATTCGTTTATATTATTGGTTGAAAACTAATTTTTTTAACTGAAAATTTAAATATTCCATATGTTTGTTTGAAAGTTCATGTTTTGGTCGAAAATTCAACTATTCTATTCAAGTATTCAACTTCTGAGTTCAAAATTCAATTATTCCAATTAAAGATTCGTCAATTTAATTATTTGACTGAAAATTCGTTTTAATTCTTAGTTGAAACCAATGTTTTTAACTTGTTGAAAATTGATGTATTTTCATATAAGACTGTCTTTTTGTTAAAAAATTAAGCTCTTGTAAAAAAATCATGTTTTAATTGAAAATTGATAATTTTAATTGCAAATTCATCTCTTTTTTTTAAATTTAACTTCTTTGTTAAACATGAATTTTGTTTTAAATAAATTTCTCAATTTAAAAAATATAACTAATCCAGTTGAATTAGTCATCATTTTAGTTGAAAATTTATCTCTTTGTGTTTCAAAATAATTTAAAAAAATTTTTAATTGAAATAATAAAATTTGGGTAGAAAATCGATCCTTTTTAGTTTAAAATTCATTTTTTTTTGTTAAAAATTCATGTATTTTGTTGAAAAGTCGTTTTTTTCTGTAGAAAATTAATCTTCTTGTTTGACAATTATTCGTTGTGATTAAATATACTATTCCAGTTAATGGTTCATCATTTTATTCGAAAATACGTCTTTTTTGTTTAAAATTCAAATATTCTATTAAAAATGCATTATTATAGTTGAAAACTCATCGCTTTGGTTAAATATTTATTTTTTAAATTAAAAATTCATTTTTTGTTCAATTGAAAATTATTTTTCTTAACTGAAAATTAAACTTTTTGGATAAAATTGATACTTATTAGTTGTAAATTTAAATATTTGCGTTGTAAATTTAACTATTTGCTTAAAAATTCGTCATTTTTGGTAGAAAATTAATTTTTTTGTAAAAATGCATATTTTTGGTTTAAAGCTCAACTATTCAAGTTGGAGATTTCTTCCTTTGGTTAAAGTTTTTTTTTTACTGACATTTTAACTATTAGTTTAAAAATTCATTAATTTTTCTGAAAATTCGCCTTTTTTGTAGAAAATTAATTTTCTTGGTGAAAGTTCATCTGTTTGATTGAAAATTCCTCATTTTGGTTGAAAATTTAATTATTTTTATTGGAAATTTCTTTTTTTCATCAAAAATTAGTTTTTCAACTTCAAATTTAACTATTACATTTTTTTGTTGGAAAGTTATCCTTTTCAGTTGAAAATTCAAGTATTTTAATGAAAATTTGTCTTTACTGGTAGAAAATTCATGTGTTTTGTTGCAAATCCAAATATATGGTTAAAAATGTATCTACATTGTTTAAAAAAATAAATTTTGATTATATCTATTAAGAGTTGGAAGTTTTTTCAATTGAATTGAATATAGTGCCCACATGAATTTTACTTAAAAGAATATATTTAAGTATTTCTTAAGAAATCTCCTTATTTCCTCTGCATTTAGAGGGTGTCTTTTCACATGAAAACTATCATTTAAAATATTAATAATTTAAATATTCACTGAATTTTAGTTATATGAAGATAAAATAAAAATTTGGTTGCATTATTATTCAAATTTATGAACTTTTAGAACAAATTGAAGTGATGATTAATTATTATTTTTAGTGTTATTTTATTATTTAATTATTCGATGATGATCATCTATTTAAAAATTTTTTATATTATTATTTCTCAAAGCTTTTTAAATTAAAGATACTAATTAAATCCTTAGAAACATGCACCATTGATAAATTATTTGTCCTTTAATAAAGTTACTGTCAAAAATGAAAAAATACAGTAATTTTATTCCACATGTGAATAATACGGATTATTAAAAAAAAATCGAAATGCTTTAATGGCTTTTTATTATGAAAAATTATACCTGGAAAAATCTTGAGCTACCTGGAAAACAATCTGGAATTGCCAGAGATTTTTTTCCAGGATTTTAGTCGATTCTTAGATGCTCTCGTATTTTATTATTTAAAGAATTCAGACGCACATCACTGTCATATTCTCATGGGCAAAAATTGGCCGAAAAATGTTTCCAATGCAGTCTGGTCAGGACGTTGTTGGCAAGTTCGGGTTCTGAGTCACAGGTCCCGTTCCCTGGTTTTATGACTCATAGGGAGACCGACTTCGCGACCGAGGAATCGTTTTCTAACAAAGGAATTTTTTTATACAGTATATGAGTAGGCGTAAGTCGATGCGCGACACCTTCGAGGTATCGTCTCTTGTGTCTCGAAAAATCCTTACGTCTTGAGAAATGAATCTAAAGTGCATCCTAATCTCGTAATTTTTAAATGTTTAGAGATCCTGGGACTCACGACACTGTTGACAATTTTTATTCTACTGTTTTGAAAAAAATCACACTATAATGCTACTATTTTCTTAAATCTTTCGATATTGCAGTGATCGAATTTATTTCAAATCATGCTGATGACATGTTCAGGATTAGCTTGATTATAAAATTTGTCTTGGTACTTGGAGAATGAGGAGACACGTTTTTTTAATTAACACAGAATTTAACAAATCAACACAGGTTTAGATTTTTTTTACAAATTTTATTTTAAAAATTGTGCCATTTTTGTCATGTATAAGATATGAAGGTTTATTTGTTTTAGTTTATCCAGTTTTTTGTACTCTTTAAAAATTAACAAATGATTTTAAAAAAAAATAGTTACGTTTTTTTGGATTGTTAAAAAAAGAAAAAAAAAATTCTTCTCAAAAACCCCACCCTTTTCCCTGAAATTTTTAGTAATAATAGGTACGGATATAGTCTACTTATGATAAATTTTCCGTTTGGTTTTTTTTTGTTTTCCCCGAGAATAAAAATTATTTTCCAAAAAATAAATTTTGTTACCGCAGTACGCAGTATGTAACTGTTATTCATCAAAATATTAGAAAATAAAAATAGGGTTTTTGATAATTTTTTTTTCTTTTTTTTATTGTTGAAAAATCCAAAATAAAGTTACTATTTTTTATTATTTTAAACAAATTTATATAGATTTTGAAAGAGTGCAAAAAGTGGATAAACTGATGTGATAAAAAAACTTGATATTTTAAAAATGACAAAGAAGGGCGTACCTATTATTCCTTAAAAAGTTCAGAAAATGAAAAATTCGAGTTTTTGAAAAAGCCAATTTTTTTTCAAAAACCCAAAGTAACGTTAACCTTTTTTTTATTTTAAATTTTTTTTGTGGATGATGATAAATTTGAAACGAATTAATAGAATCCAATTAGAAAATCCAAACAAATTTAGTTAAAAAGTTTACTTTTAAATTTTTGGTTCGGAATTTATCTCGTTTGTTTAAAAATTCAACTACTTGGTTGAAAGTTGAACCATGTATTTGGTTAAAAATGCATCTTTTTGATTGAAAATTGAACTATTTTGTTAAAAATTCGTATTTTTCTGGTTGAGAATTAAGTTTTTAACTAAACATTTATTTATTCCATATTTGATTGAAAAATTATATTTTTAATGGAAATTTTATGTTTTTAATTGAAAATTAATTTTTTTAGTTGAAAATTCGTTTTTAGTAGAAAATGCATCTGTTCGGTTGGAAATTGATCCTTTTTCGTTGACGTATCAACTATTTTGTTGAAAATACGTATTTTTTCGTTGAGTTTAACTTATTTTGATTTTAAATCAAAATCTTCTTTGGTAGAAATGTCAATATCAATATTAAAACATGTGTTTTTAGGAATTATTTTTTTCATTAAAAAGTCAATTAGTTGGTGTAAAGTTAACCACTATTAAAAAAAATTAATTTTTTTTGAAAATCCATATTTCCGGGTTGACAAATGAACTGTTTTGTAGAAAATTCTTGTTTTTCAAATTCAAGAACTGCTTCGAAAATCAAACAATTTAATAAAAAATAACCTTTTTGTAGAAAATTCATATATTTGGATAGAAAGTAAACTATTTTTACGAAAATTTGTTTATTGGACAGAAAATTAACTTTTTTGTTGAAAAATCATGTGTTCGGGTTGAAAGATCAACAATTTGGTTTAAAATTTAACTATTTTGTTAAAAATTCATCTTTTTAGTTGAAAACTCAATAGACCAGGCATCTGGTAACTTGGTTCCCAAAAAAATCCCACATAAAATGTTCTTAAAGGTACATAAAAAATGCTAGAACTCAAAAAAATGCTAGTAGACTCAATTTTCTGTGATTACAAAAAAAAGAACAATGTTCATAAGCTCATAAGTTATGACCCCTCAAAGTTGACCATTTTTTCGGTTTTTACGGGCAAAAAAGTGGAGTTTAGTTTTATAAAATAAATCATGTCAGGTTTATTTTGCGTTAATGATGCCTGAGGATGGAATAGGCTCTACAAAAATTTCCCTACATCTGAAAAAAGTCTTTTAGTCCTATTATTTTGGGATTTCCAAGGTTTCAAAACTTCAATTTTTTTCGCATTTTTGACTAAAAACGGAGAATTTGTGTTTTTGGAAAATACCTTGTTTCCCGTGAATCCCACGAAAAAATTCCTGAAACATAAATAAAAAGTGAAGGCAATTTACCGTAAGTTAAAAAAAGTGTCCTAGCCCAAATAAGTCACGAGATATGACCTTGAAAAAAAAGTGATTGTAATTGATTCAGAATTTCTAATATATTTTTTTCTGGCAAAAAGAATTAAAAATAAGTAAGTAATTGATTAGTTGAAAGTGATTACATGTCAAAAGTAATTTATTAGTTTAAAAAAATAAATAATGAAGTCATTAAAAAAATAGTTCTATCTGAAAGTGCTTTAAATAATTTCATAAAATAGTTCAATGCGTCAAATTTAAGTGATTGAAAAATAAATAGTTAATCAGTTATAAGATTTAAAAACTAATTTATTAATAAATTTGTTAATTAAATGAATTACGGACCTGACGCATGAGTTTACAATTGTTATCAATTTTTTTTTAATACGTAAAACACTCAAGAGATCAAGTGTTTGTACAAGATAAGTATTACAGATTTCCAAGCTTAGTTAAATTGTCTGAGCTGTATTTTTATGACCTGCGAAAAAGATGAAGTAAGTATGGAATCAAACATAGAGAAAGTATTTATTAGAAAATATTGTTACAATTATTTAAAAACTATTTTTTTATAAATGAAAAAAGCGTATGACACACTGCCCATCAATTACAATCGCTTTTTTGATACAAAGGTACTCTAAAAGTACCTAAAAGTGGTTAAGACAATATGTTATTATAAAAAATTATTAAAAAACTACTTTTTTATTTATAAAATACTGTATCACACGTTTTTCATAAATTATAATTACTTTTTTTCTACAAGAGTACTCAAAAAGTACTCAGAAGTGGCTAGGGCAAGATTTTGTTATAAAAATTTATTAAAAACTGGTTGTTTAATGATATGAAAACATATTGCACATTTTTAATCAATTTCAATCACTTTTTTGGCACAAAACAATAAAAAAAAAATTTTGCTCTAAAATGCAATGTGAATTATCCTAGTACCCAAAAGTAACTTTTGCAACTGTTTAAAAAGAGACCCTGTTTTTTTCACTTATTATTTCGACGCAATGTCTGAACTACAAATACTTGGTTAAATATTGAACTAGTTTGTTAGAAGTTAATTCTTTTTAAAATACATCTCTTCGGTTGAAAATCTAACTTTTTTGTTAAAATTTTGTTTGTTTGTTAAAAAAATTTTTTTCTGAAAATTTAACCATTTCATTTTTGTTTGAAAATTCATGTATTTTATAAAAATTCATCTTTTTTTTGGTTAGCAAAGTAGGGTTGGCATTCAACTACTTGGTCAAAAATACACCTGCTTTTGGTACAATTCTAATATTTTTGTTAAGAAATTCAACCACTTTGTTGAAAATCCTTTTTTCATTAAAAATTCATATTTTTGGTAGAAAAGTCATCTTTTTTGGGTTTAAATTATCTTTTTTGTTAAACATGTAAATTTCTTCCAAAAACTTGTCTTTCTGGCTTTTAAATTTAACTATTTGCTTCAAAATTTAACTATATTCTTGAAAATTCATCTTTTTTACTTAAAAGTTCAACTAGTTGGTTATATTAATGCAAACTTTGGTAGAAACTTTTTTTGACTGAAAAATCAACTATTAAAAAAAATTTAATCCCCTATATATCTCCTGCTTCAAGAGAATTTTGGGCTATGTTACTTTTTGGTGTGGGGGGGGGGGGCAAGTATGGTCGCCAATGAGGGAAAAATATTTTTCACAACAATGTGAAAAAAATATCTCAAAGGACTTTGAAAGATTTTTTTGGGTTCAGGGTATAATTAACAAAACTTTAATGAATTTAACAATAAACATTGTGTAATTTCGGATTTAAATGGTTGAAATTGTACAATTTCAAAAAGAATCTTAATTGAAAGATTTTAACTTGAAAACCTAAAAAATGTATTTAAAGGGTTTTAAGGAGCTTAGGGTAGATTAAGAAAATGCCAAGGTATTTAACAAGAATTCAAAATTTCTAAGTATTTTGAAATAATTTCGTAGGGTGATATTTGAATGATTTTAAGAGATTCCAGTGGATTTTTAGAGAACTTTATGAAATAAATTAAAATGAAATGCACTTTCAAGGAAAATCTAAGAATTTCTACGGATTACAAGGATTTCAGAAATTTCTAGGTATTTCAGTATATTTAAGGGATTTCAAGTGATTCAAAGTGATTTTGAAGATTTCAATGGATTTAAAAATATTGAAGAGTTTTCAGGAATTTTTAGAGGATGTCAACCAATTTTAGGGTTTTTAAAGGATTTCAACTGATTTTAAAGAATTTACGGCGTTTTAAAAGATTCGAAAGGATTTCACGCAATTTTGTGGAAGACTTATACTGCGTACTAAATCTTAAAAAGTATATATTTATAGTCCTCATACAATTTTTAAAGCGTTAACATTTTGAGTATTTAATTAACAAAGGTTTATTTTTTTTATTTTTTTCTTATTAACTGTAGGCAATTCAAAATACTCTCAAAACAAGATAATTTTGTATTACTTTTTTATTGTACAAAATATTTTGTCTCGTCGAAAGAAATGAAAAATATTTCAACTTTTTGAATCTATCGTTTCTGAAACATTTACTTTCTTGATTTTTTTTAATTACATCTGATTAACAACCATGTGAAAATTAAATATCGACTCTTGGCAATTTTCACTTTAAAAATTTAAAAGAAATAAAGGTTTCCCGATCGTTATTAAGAGCAATGCTGAAGTAAAAAATAAATGGTATTTTCAGATTGCTATATAATTCTTCGGGGATATTGAAAATTACAGACAAAATTGTTTAAAAAAATTTGTTTGCTAGAAACAAAACTTACCAGCGCAAAATAAAAGGTTTTGCTAGGCGTCTGGAAGTGTACACAATTTTGCGCACTAAAGCAAAATTCCGAAAACCTTGCAGTTAAAAAAATGTATTCTTAAAATCCAAAATTGTGCTTCACAAAAGTAATCTTCTCTATTTCTAACATAATTTTGAAAGATCAACAGTTGTCATATTAAAATAAAAAATATCAAAAGTAAAAAAATGTACAAGACCCAAAAATAATCAAATTAAAAAAAAACGTGTGTTGAGTTGTGCTGGACAAATACAATATTGCCCCTTCAATAAAATTCTATAAGGCCCACAATTTTCATATTTAAATGAAAAATATCAAAGTCAAAAAACATACAAGACTAAAAAATAATCAAATATCGAAATACCAAAAATTGTGCAGAATTGTGCTCAACAAATTCTATCTTTTCCACTTTAAAGAAAATTTTGCAACACCAATAGTTCTCAAATAGAAACCTAAATTTTAACAAAATATATAAATAAAACATCAAAAAATAATCAAATTTCGATAAACCAAAACTAGTGCTGAGTTGTCTTCGACAAATGCAGTCTTTTTACCTTTTACAAAATTATGTGAGACAAACAGATCTCATATTAAGATAAAAAATGTCAAATTCAAAAAACATACAAGTCCCAAAAATAATAAAATTTCGAGAAGCTGTCGAACACAATTCTGAACAAATTTTGGGTTTTCAAAATATCATTATTTTGGGTTTTGTATGTTTTTCGATATTAGAATTTTTGATTTTCACTTGAGAACTGTTCATTTCAAAGAATTTTGTTACAGGGAAAAAGATTGCTTTTTTCCTTGCATGAATGAACACAAGCTATTGTTTTTCGAAATTTGATTATTTTTGTGCCTTATTTGTACGTTTTCTGACTCTTTGACATTTCTTATTTTAATATGAGAACTGTTGGTCTCATAGAATTTTTTTAAAGGGATAAAGATTGAATTTCCCGAGTACAAATGAACACAATTTTTTTTTTAGAAATTTGATTATTTTTGGACCTCTCATATTGGTTGAATTTAATATTTTGGTTTTTATGTGTGAACTGTTAGTCTTACCGAATTTTGTTCAAAGGAAAAAAATTACTTTTTTCGAGCAAAATTTTGATTTTATGAAAAATAAAAATTCTGATTTAATTTTATTTATAAACATTTAAGTTTTTTGTATTTTAATTTACTATACACAATTTTGAATATTTGAAACCAGCCGGGGAATCTGTTTAATATCTTTGCCGTTTTGAATTAAATGCGTAAAACGGACGACGGTGAATCGAGTATTTGAAATGACCAATATTAACCTGGATATCCCCCTCATCGCAAAAATGTACGTTTGCGAAACCACATCCGGTCGTAACCGAACTTTTAAATTCTGCCTTTCTTTTTCTTACCATGGCATCACTCTGAGTGGAGTCTTCCTTTTTTTAAGATGAGTTCTATATATCATTCTGTCTGCTCGCTTTTGTGCTTCACCAGAGCTTGACAGATTATGGTCTCGAATTAACAATCCCAAATTACATATAACGATTGTAATGCAACTAATAATTCCTCTTACAATTTTATAAACGGCGGTTCAACTCCGAGAAATATAATATATCGTGTACAAAATTTAAATTCTTCCCTTGAATCGACGAAAGAAAAGTACTACTCAATATGAAGAAAATACTTGAATGACACTCTTTGAGGTGAAAACAATTATTTTTATCCTGTGTGATCTTTCTGTGAATTTCAAAGACTCGGAGGAGAATTAAAATCGGTTTCAAAGCTGAGTGAATTCAAATATAGTTTGAGCTCAAGAATTGGAAGTTCCTTTTAATTTGCTGATGCTTAGAAACGAAGGAATAAGTACTATTAGAGATTTTTTCTATGGAATAATATCTAATTCATTACTCAAATATTATTGCAGAAATTTTTAAAAACTAAAAAGCTTAGGTGGTGTGAAGGTAAAACGGACAATCAGAGACAAGATATAAATTTATGGATAATAAAACATTAAAAATTATAAAGGTTCAATTTATTAAAAATCTGATCGTGTTTCAATTACTCAATTTTGCACAATTCAAAAATGCATTGGATACTATTATTTTCAGGCTTATCCCCTCCTAAATTTGTTTGAATTCACAAAAAAATAAATGCGATTTTTTATATTTAAAGGATCCGCAAGCACTTTCAAGTTTAACACGTATTTTCCATAAAAAATCATACTTTGTAAATTTTGTTCAGAACCGTCAATAGTGGGCGTATCTATTTGACCATCAATACTTTTTTTCTTAATCATCCATAAAATACGAATAAAAAGTTACTTTTTTAATTTCTCCCTTATAATCCCTAAACTCTCCATAAGTAACAAAATTAAGTTTTGCGAGTTTTTGACGCTAATAATGATTTTTATGATGTTTCTAGTTCAAATTGTTTAAACATTTTATTATATTTCGTAGCAATTTCCTCTTAGAATAAAGATAGAAAGTCGCGGGTTTAACTGAATTTTTTAAGCTTTCAGTCAGAACGAAGAAATAAATAAAGTTAACAAAAATAAATTGCTCCGAAGTTTGAGTTATGAACAAATAATAAATAAATTTCGGTATGGATCCTATTGAAATTGAATGTAACATTTCCTTAAAGTAGGTATTGAGAGTCTTTTTACTTAAATTAAAACTCATAACAAAAAGTCAAATAAAAGCTGCAAATGTAAACAAAAATGCAACTTTATAGCATTATTCTCAAAGAATATTGTTGCACATAATGCATCTCGCAAAGGAGACCTTATAAAACAAACTTATAGAGGGTGAAATTCAAAAAGTAATTTTTGATTCGTATTCTATAGCACATTTCTAAGAGAAATTCTGAAAGTCAACTTGATACGCCTATTATTGACGATTCTGAAAAATTTACAAAAATGTATTTCTCTTATGGGAAATACGTGTTAAAATTCATAGGGCTTAAGGAACGTTTAAATACGATTTTTTAGTTTGGATTCAAAACAATTTGGGACGTGAGCATGGAAATTCCAAGAAGAAAAATTTGAATCACCCTAATCTAGAAATTGTTGAATGGGAATTTTTATTTGATTTTCAATGTATAAAACTTCAGATTTTTATTTTGAACATTTCTATTTAAATTGTTCCTTTTTTCTATTCCATAATTTGCAGCAGAAAAAACTTTAATGCTTTAATTTTAAAATTGTTGATGTTTGATGGGCTTTAGTGTGTTTTTGGTATGCCTCGAAATAAACAAATTAATTAACAATGATATATTATTGCAGGAATTTTCAAATATAATTGAAGAAAATGAAGAAGTCGCCGATTTCTGAACTCCAAGAGCTTATGGTTAAACATAAAAAAACAGCGCCAGTATATGAGTGTATTGAGGATAAAATTATTGGAAACAGTTTACACGAATTTACGATAAGAGTCGCATGTGATAATGCCACAGCCTGTGGAATTGGATCTACGAAGAAAGTGGCAAAGGAAAATGCTGCAAAAGAAATGTTGACAATCCTTAAACTCCCATCTGGTTCAAAAGAAACAGAGGTCGATAGTGTTGACAAAAGTGGTGAAGATCCTTCAGTATTTCCTACAGTGAAAAATGGGAAAACTTCTGAAGTATGTATGAGAAATGTTCTTCACCTATGCAGGGTGGCCACTGGACTAGGAAACCGGAAAATGACCGTGCAATTTAAAATAAGTTCGGTTTTACCCCTTTTAAACGCTAAAATTTTACAGTTTTAAAATTTTTCAAATTTGAAGAAGAAATTGAACATTTTTGATAAAAAATGTTTTAAGTTGATCAAATTTGAAATTAAATTAATTAACGCTTTCGAAATGTTAACTGTAGTTCGATTATTAAAAATGGAACAATAATTTATTTTACAAACAAATTTTGAATCAATTCAAAATAAAATCATTTTTCGGTCAAAATTCAACTGTTTTAATTCGAAAGCCTTGCTTGAAACTTTATAAACTATTTTCTGTCTATAATATTCCATGTTTAACCCATTCAATTTTAAATTTTTAATTAAAATAAATATTATTTTTTAAATATTGAACAATATGTGACTGTACTTAAAAATGAGCAATTATAATTAAAAAATTAAAAACCAAACTATGAATAACTGAATTGTTTGAAAAAGAAAACCTTAAATCGTTCAAATTTCAGAAAGCTAATTTGAAATATTGAACGTTACAATTTTAATTGTTTCATTTAATAAAAATTTAATTTGCAGTTGAATGTTTCGAAAAAATAAAAAAAATAATTTAAAGTTTTAAAAGATTTCAAAACATTTTTAACAGAATGTAGATTTTTGAAGATTTCTAAATAATATTTTGAAGCTTCTTAAGGACCATGGAAGGTTAGAAGAGAATAACGTTTTATTAAAATTCTTGGAAAAAATGGTAATGATTTTTTTGTTGAAAAATGAATTTTAACAGATTTAAAATCATTAAGAGATTTGAAAAATTGTCAGAAAATGAATCGGGAAGATTAAAAAACAGTGTTATTAATTTTACAAGATTTTAAAATAATTTTAGGAAAAATTCTAATCATTGGAAAAGATACTTAAAAGCTCTAAACAAATTTCAAGAAGAATTTGAAAATTTGACATTTCCAAACATTTTAAACAAATTGTAGATTATTAATTAATGTTTGAAACGTTTTAAACGTTCTGAAAGGTTTCAAGATAATAAAAAAATGTTTTTAAGATTGCTATGAAATATAAAATTATTTTTTATTTAATAACAATTATTTTAAGAATATATTTGAAATAATTAGAAAAATTGCAGAAGATTTACGAAATTGTCAAAAAAGAATCTTTTCATTTTACAGAATGAAATTTTGTTGTTGATAAATTCGAATCTTAAAAAAAATATATTTAAAAGTTCTGGAAAACAATTCAAAATTAATTAAAATTTTGAAAAGATTTCAAAAACTTGTTAACAAAATTTAGATCCTTGGAAGATAATTAAATGTAATTTAGAAGCTTTTTAGGGATTCTAAAACGCTTCAAGATAATAAAACACTTTTCTTAAGATTTCTGGGAAATTAAACATGATTTTTTATTTGGAAAAATTAATTTCAATCAAATCTGTTTAAATTTTTATTTATGAATAACAATAACATGAATTGCATATCAATAAAAATAATTTCATTGCGCATTTATAACATGTTTAGTTAAAAAAATATATCGTTTAATTTTTTATCTTTCTAAATAAAACTTTTTGGAAATTATGTAATTTTCAAAATTTACGTTAATTGCTTCTTTAATTTCTAGCATTAAAAATGATAGCATGGATTTATATTTTTTAACCAAAAATCATTTAACTGTTCAATTTATAAATTTTTCTGGTCAAAAACTTTGCAGTTTAACGGCATTAATTTAAAATCATTTAATTGGTCATTTTTGAAAGCATCCATTTATACGTATAAATTATTGATCGTTTGAATACAAAATTGAATAAAAAATGTCTTAAGCTTTCTTTACAAAAGTTCAAAATTAAAAAGAGTTTAAAATAGTGCTTTAATTTGCAGTTGAGTTTTAATTACTCTAAATTAAAGATTTTTTAATTTTCAATGGCCGTGAAAATTTTATTTATTCGAGAAATGGCCGGGAATTTTTTTTCCTCGATTAAAACCGGCCACCCTGCTCATTACTAGCTTAATAATTTTTAACATGAAGTCGGAACCAAAAAAAATCGAATGTCTTCCTAATAACTTTGTTTAAATTGTGTCCAAAATTTCAGAGAAGAAAGTCCTCAATTTCTGAACTTCAAGAACTTGTGATGAAAAATAGAAAATCGTTGCCGTCGTATGATTGCATCGAGGGTAAAATTATCGGAAATTCATCTGAATTTACGATAAAAGTCACGTGTGATGATGTCACAGCCTGTGGAAGTGGATCGAGTAAGAAAATCGCCAAGGAAAATGCAGCAAATGAAATGCTGACACTGATTAAAATGAATCCTTGTTCAAAGGAAACAGCGAAAGAAAATTTTATACAAAAATTGAGTGCGGCATTGTTCACTGACAATGAGCTGAAAAACTCTAATACTTCTAAATCCCCTAAAGTATGTATAATTAGGATCGTTAAAAATCATTTTTTTTACAGAGGACAACGATTTACCTAATTCAGTTCCAAATCCGAAAAAAGAAATTTCGTATATTTTTGAAATTTTGGTTTTAATAGGTAGATTTTCTGCACGAAATTTACACCTTTCAGCACTTTATGCTCGTTTTTCTGGCCAAAAAAAAAATTATTGGTCTGGAGTAATAATGGAATGAAATAAATGATTAATTATTTCAACAATTTTAATTAAAAACTAAGCTTTTTGCTATTTTTCAATAAATAGGCTCAAACTCTGAATTTTTTAATGAAAATTGTTTAAATAATTAATCATTCGTAAAAATTATCATAGAGAGGAGTCCTCGGAAAGGCATTCTTAGTTAACTTCTTAAAAATAATTGAGCCTATTCGTTAAAAAATATCGAAACACTGAATTTATTTGATAAGATTTGTTTTTGTCTGACCAAAGCATCAGTTAAAATTAAAATTTTGAAGAAACAAAAATATATTTGGGTAAGTTTCTCAAACACGATACTTCAAAAATTTTTTTTCACTAGTCAGAAATTTCTATTGCCAATTAAAGGGTAAGTTTCTTTTTTTAGGCTTCATAGCCCCAGGAAAAAATACCTTATAGTTTCGGTCCAGGGTGTTTACACTTTCTGGAAAACCTGGAATTCTCAGGGAAATTCCTGGAAAAATCTGAAAAAGTCAGCGAAATTTTTTTAAAGTCCGGGAATTTTTGGAATCGCGTTTTTTTTTTAATTGCAATATAAAAAGTAATAAAAATGATTTTATATTTGAAAAAGTATATTTATATTACTGTAATTAAATATTTCGTTGAAAATTCGTCTATCTTGGTAGAAATTAATATTTTTGGCTGAAACTTCATCTTTATAATTAAATTTTTTTTTAGTTGAAGATTCAACAGTTTAATTGAAAATTTCATTTTTTTTGTTCTTGAAAAATCAACTTCCAGATGAATATTCATCATTTTAGTTGAAAATTTATCCTTTTTAGTAGAAATTAATCGTGTCGGTTCGAAAATTCATTCTTTTGGTTGGAAATTTAACTATTTTGAATTAAGGATTTATGATTTTAGTAACAAAATTCTTCTGTTATTTTTTAGTTAAAAATTCAACTATTTTGTTTAAAAATAATATTTTTGTTATAGGAATAATCTTATTGTTTGAAAGTTAATCTTTTTGCTTGAAATTAAATTTTAGTTAAATATTTTGCATTTAGGATAAAAATTCATCTTTCTGGTAGAAGCTTAACTGTTTTGTTAAAAAATCATCTTTTTGGTTTAAAATAAATTTTTTTTTTGAAGATTCAAGCATTGTAATTGAAAATTCATTCTTTTGGTTTGGAAATTCAACTATTCCAGTTAATGATTTATCATTTTAGTTGCAAATTCGTCTTTTTTTAGTTAAAAATTCACGTATTTGTATGAAAATTTATCTTTTCTAGTTGAAAATCCAACTATTTTGTTGATTTATTTATTTTGTTTGAAAATCGTCTTTGTAGTGGAGGATTAATCTGTTTGATTGAAAATTTAAGTATTACGGTTAAACATTTTTCATTTTATATGAAAATTCCACTTTTTGGTAGAAAGTTAAACGTTTTCGTTAAAGTTTAATCTTTTTTGTTTTAAATTCCTCTATTTTCGTTGAAAATTCATCATTTTGGTTAAAAATTTGCCTTTTTTTGTTGAAAATTAATAGTTTTTAATGAAAATGTAACAATTCCATTATTGCTTAAATACTGATCTTATTTAAATAAAAATTGAACTATTTGGTTGAGAATTGATATATTTGATTGAAAAATCGTCTTTTTGGTAGAAAGTTAAACTCTTTTTTAAAAAATGCATCTTTTTGGATTAAAATTTATCTATTTCAGTTAAAGATTCATCATTTCAGTTAAAAAATCATCAATCTGTTAAAAAGTTTTATTGTTGTGGAAAAACAAATTTTTTAACTCAAAATTGAACAATTCCACATTTGGTTGAAAACTGACTTTCTTTAAGTTCAAAATTCAACTAAGTGGTTAACTATTTCCCTTTTTTATTCCAAAATAAAACTTTTCATTAAAAATTCATTTATTTTGTTTAAAAATCGTCTTTTTGGCAGAAAATTATTTTTGTGTGTAAATTAACCTGTTTGTTTCAAAATTCATCTGTCTTTTTGAAAATGCAAAAATATTGCATTTAATTTAATATAGTACCCACATTAATTTTATGTAAATATGTGCCGAATGTTAAGCATAAGATTTCAGGCATGGCCTTCACAGACAAATCCAAGAAAGGGTTAATTATGTTTTCAGTATTATTGAAGTATAAAATTAATCGATGGTGCTAATATGTTTAAAAATATATTTCAATACAATTTTTCTAATTTTTATGATTGAAACATATTAATTAAATTCCAAGAAACTGAAAAAATCATTATTTATAATAAAGTCGCGAATTTATATGCATATTCCGAGTTAATTGTTTTAAAAATTACGAAATATTTGAGTGGCTCCGCACTAGGAACAATTATAACTGGAAAAATTCGTGTTACCTGAAAAAAGCAGCAATTGCCAGGGAATTTTTATCTATGACCCTGCGCACAGTGGAACAAAAAAATTTAAAGTACCTGATAAAATTTCTAAGAGAGTTGTTGAGCCTGATTTTTAAAATAGGATTTCAATGGCCATTTTTTCTATTTGACGTTCCCGGTGCTTCTAAATGACATGGAAATTGTTGAAATCATCTAACTTTCATAGATTAACAATAATTAAAATATTGCCATTTGATATAATAAACAAAAAATGTTATAAAAACATATTTTTTGAAAGAATGTTTTTTTAAGATATTCCATGCATTTACGTATGTAGATAAAAACAATATAATAATGAAGAAATTTCTTCCTGAGAGTATTATTCTGAATATTATAAACAAATTTAATAAATAAAGGCAGTTATAATCCATTTCTCGACAGAAAAAATTAGTTTTTTTTATTTTATTGTTTTTTTAATCACGAACTTTATGATAATTTTAGAAAAATTCGTAATTTTTTTATAAATTTTATGATTTTTTAAAACAAATTTAATAAACAAAAGCATAGATAAGGCATTTGTACGAAAAAAATCGTCTTTTTTATGACAACTTTTTTAATTGGGAAAAATTCATAATTTATTTATCAGTTTTATGATTTTTAAAACATTTTTAATACAAAAATACATTATTGGGGCGTCTGTCGACGGTGAGTATTTATTTTCGATGTCAGGTTTTGTATTTGGGATCTTCATAGTAAATTCAGCAAGATTCATAATTAGTTGATAATTTTCATGATTTTTTGAAACGAATTTAACAAATTCATTATTCGGCATCTGTGTAGGGAAATTTTTTTTCTCAGTCTTTTTAATTAGGAAATTAATGATAATTTCATTAATTTAATTTATTTTTTTAAATTTAAATT
>JAAAKG020172881.1:0-27171 GCA_010014905.2 Druon quercuslanigerum
ATATGATAGGGTATCAAATTCTCAGCTTTGATTTTCTTAGTATATATTTGAAATATTTGAAACTAAACAAAATAATTAAAATTACCTCGTTAGCCTCACAATGCAATTCTTGACAGGGTTGACGCAATTCTTAAAATGGGTGGACCCAATTATTGGCACCTCAGTCATATGAAGAAAAAATGGTGAAGGAATCAGATTAAACTCAACTTTAATCTTATTACTAAGAAGTGAGTAGTCAAGAGAAACATTTTTTATCCATTATTTTTTATTCTCAAACAAATAATCTGGCCTAAGTTACTTCATTATCAGCATCTCTCTCGTTCAAATTTCTAGGTTGCGATCCTCGGCTTCTTTTGACTGCATCAGCAAAATTGGTAGAATCAGTATTTGGCTTTTAACTTCCTTTTTCAAGAAGTTCTTAGTCTCTTTGGTTTCTAACTTTTTTCTATTTCTATCTTCTTGAACTTTTTCTAAAATTTCATTTTGTGGTTTTCGTTTTTGCTTTTAAGCTTCCTTAGTCTTAGTCTAATCTTTTTCCAATTAAATTTCCCTAATTCCTAATCTTTCCATGCCTGTGCTGTGAAAGCATAGATTACTTTTTCCTTCATGTGATTTTTCTAATATCTGCACAATTAAAAAATAATTAAAAACAAATTGCTATTTATCTCTATTCTCTTATTAGTTCATAAAATCTATATAAGTGTACCAAGAAAAAGTGGGGAGTGGTGCCAAGAATTAGTGCTCTTACTACCACTTTTTATGTAGATTGTTATTCTAACCGATATTTACTTCAAATAAATTGTTAAATATTTTATGGTAACATGTTTTTTCTTTTGAAGGTTATAGATGTACAAATTTAATAACAATGTTCGATAAAGAATTTCTTATTACCTTTTTAACACAAACTTTTTCATACAAATATTACTTTTGAAAAGTGCAGACACATTTATAAACAATAATTTAATTATTATAATGAAATAAGCAAATCACTTTCTGGTATTTTGGACCTTGTGGTGATTATTGTTTTTCACAACAGGAGAATTCAGGATCTTCGAAATGTCTCTGGCAGACACAAAGAACGTATCTCCTAAAATTTAAAATTGTTCTATAAAAATATTATAAAATTTGTTCCCAATGATCAAATTGATTTATTTTATTACACCAATTCTTATTTGAAACAAGGGATGAGTGAAATAAAAATAAATGAAAAATGGAATGTAAACGGAATAATTATAGGAAAATTACAATTCTCTTATGGATCTTCGAATTTTTATTGAGATTTATTATTTTATCTTCAGGTTTGCTTCAAAATAGGAAATTTCGTAATAGTACAATTTCTCTACAATTAGAAAGTTCCATCTTGCAGATTTTGAAAAAAGTTACTATATTTCTGAATTATAATAAAGAATATTTTTATTTTATTTTAATAATATTTAAATTCAAAATGATAATTTCGGTTGAAAGAATCATTCCCACATAAGAAATACATTATTTTCAAATTGTTTGAATCTGTAGGGTAGACATATCTATTTTTTATTACATATTATGTATTCAAACTATTTTCTTCAGTAAAGCCTAAATTTAGATGAGATAGTGGACAATATTTCAATTTCCATATAAATGACTAATGATATGTAAATATCTACTAAGAACAAGTTTGACGCCTCAGATATTTTTGATAAGGATTCTTGAAAATTATATTATCAATTAAAGCATTAGAATTCAGTAGTTATGTTGCTAATCAAATTGGTAAATATATGAAAGTCTGACATGTGTAAAACCTAAATTTGAATGTATAACCACGTAATTCAGAATGCATGAGAACATATGGTATACCCCTGATGTGTCATTCATAAGTTATTCAAGTCCCTTTCGGGCATAGTGGAGGAAAATATTACGTTCCTTGTTAAAAGTTCAACATTTTATTGAAAATTAAGTGTCTGCATTTTTTCACAATGATCTGTGTGATCAATTCAGCATAGGTTTTCGTGGTCTTGACATTCGGGACAAGAAGTAAAATATTTTGTATAAGGTTGGCTAGTCCTTCTGAATTTTTGGTTGCTTAGTTTATCTATTTTTCCAACGCCGCAAACTTTACAGAGCCACTAGGCTGAGCCTTATTTCAAATAAAAAATTTAGGTATCTTTTAGAATTACTTTGCAAACTTTAATTTTACAATTTTTCCTGATATTAAAGTATAACTCACTTCCAAGAAGGATACTAGTTTTTCTAATTGACGGTGAGCCACTATCGCAAATCGTTAATGATAGGCTGCAACCGACATGTACGAAATGAAATGCAATAATCGAATTACTTTTTTACCATGCTTATTATATCTTTAACATTACCAATTGATTTTTTTTTTTTCTGCAGAAATATTAACTGGTATACCTCCCAAAACAAGGGACTTCTTGACGAATTTTGGGATACCTAGTCAACATGAGAATCATCAAGATAACCCCAGTTCAAATACCAATTGATAAAGCAAGTGCTAATTAATTAACGGTTAACAAATATTAAATTCTTCTTCTAGCCAATGTTTTGCGAATTTTTTTAAAGGTATTTCCGAGTCAAATTATTGTACGGAAAAATGTCCTGTAGTTTTGAGCATTAGAAAATATCGATTTTTTACATACATTTTCAAGTAATGCAAATTCAAAATCAGAGTAAATTAAATTAAAGTAAATTCGAAGTAATTATCAAGTAACCTTCTGGCAAAATATTCTGCATTTTATTCAAAATTCTGATCTCTGAAGAAGTTTTACAAATTCATAGTCAACTCAAAATAATTTTAGGTCAATTGCAAAATATTTAAACATTCATCTGCAGTAAAATATGACGAACTGGAAAATTAAAGTACGCCCCTATAAACTAATTAACCTTATATTGTACTTTTGCGGTGCCTCAGTTCTTTTCTTCCTTAAAAAAAGTTTCAGAATTGTACCACAGATGAAGAAGGTGAAAATCCCTTTTTATCCTCCTCTATATAATATTGCTGATATATAATCTCTCCGAATCAGAAAAATGTTTCGCGAGAGGATAAACAAGAAAAATCAAATCCTCCATTTGCTGTTGCAGCGTTGAGTGTACAGTCCGAGCGTGTACATGCTAGCGCTCCCATTCCTGGTACTTCTCCGTATCTTTTCTTTTTCCGATAAAACATTTTTCACATTAGATTTAATCGAATTTTATTGGCTTAAGGCATGAGACAAATAATAAATAAATCGGGTTTTGAGATCAACAATCTCACGTTGTAACTAACTTAGCTCAGATAATTTCATCTCTCTACACATATTGTTTGGAAAAGTGGATGGAATATGTGAATCACTTTTGGAAAAGAGTCAGAATAGGCAAGATCTCCAACAAGTATTGTAGAAAATCGCAATTAGGGACTAATAGAAAATTCCCAAAACTCCAGGGAACGTGGATTTGTGAAAAAAATTAAATATCCTTATTAAGGTTTCTCATTTATAACAATTGTTAAACAAATAAAACAAGCACGCTTATTAACAATAAACCATGTTATCAATGGTATGTTTAGGTTTTGCAACAGTTTTAGGAAAAATTACGACATTCGCAAAGCTGGATGATTTCTTGTTGAAAAATGAAAAGTCTATTTCATTAACTTTTAAACAAAAGGTGTTTTGGGTACGTCCTAATACATACGGAAGTGCTAGTGACAAATGTATTTAAAAAAAATCCTGTATGTTGAATTTAATAACATCTTAAATTAGTCTCTGAAGAAGTATATATTCAACGAAATTTCTTCTAACTCAGTGAATAAATATATATTTGGTTTGAATTATTGAATTTTAGTGATGAAAGAAATCATTTCTTGTAATTGATAAATAAATATTGATGTAGACACAATATTTTAATAATTTGGAGAAATGCTGGGTTGGTATAAATGCAGCACCTTTTTTATGATATAAATATATTTTTAAATGTTATTTTTATATTTTAAACTAATTCAATTACCGTAAATCACCAAAAATCTTCGGAAATGAATACATTTTTTGTGGGTAATTTATCTTAAGTTACGATAAAACACCCAAAATGTCCTAATTTTCTAAAATTTATCAAAATTTTCCAAACTTTATTTCAGGTATTTTATAGCGATTCACCATATTTACCTGTAAAATAATTATAGATGACCGAATATTAACATAGATTTCCGAAAATTAATAAATATTTAATTTATGCCTAAACGAATTTTGGGTAATTTATTGTAAGTTACTATATTTACCTTAAAATTACGAGAAATTAGTTACCGTACCTACCTGGAAGAATATGATAAATGACTAAAAATGTGTTATACACGCTTAAGCGGTAAAATATTAGAAACTCCATATAATTATCATATGCGTTAAAATACCTTCACGTAATATATGGATTTCCTCTTTTTCTGACACACGTTTACCGATAGTAATTAAGTCAACCACGTTACATATTAGACCTTAATGTGAAGCCACGCTGTCACGCATCAACGAAATGGCACGGCGCAGTGAAGGAAGGTGCCGCGACTACAACGCCAGTGCAACTCGGCGCACGCAGCTCCCTCCACTCGATTCTACCCTCTCCACGCGGCAGCCCGTGAAACTCTCCGGGAGTGTTGCTATAAAAGGCTGTGCTCGAGCGAAGATCGGGAAATCCGCTGCAGCTGGGCATTCCTGCCAGCAGCAAAGAACAGCCTGGTAATCTGGTTGTGCGCAACAAGTGACATTGTACATCATAGTTACTAATAAAGAAAAGACTCGCTACATGGTAATAATAAGGCGTTATCTTTCCATCTGATATTGAATCTCGCTTACCAACTCACAGCCGGTATTACGGCTTTGGCAACTCCACTCCACGAGCAATTTGCTCTTCCACAAGCATCTCTCCCCTTCCCTTGCCTCTTCAAATATATATATTACGTCGGACAGGCGACATACCGGCTGTCGCGACGAGGCAATTGCCTCCCTTTTTTTCCTTCTTCCTTCCCCCAATCCGATAGCTGGCATACCGGCTGTCACCCTACGGGTTCCTGAAAATAAGCTGCATCCCCCCCCCCCCAACCGTGATCCTCTCTAAACTAAAGAATGTCCCACGCCGCCTATGAAACTGATCACCTGTAAAAACGGCGAAGCAAGGTACTAACCGACTTGAAGAGCACTTATTAGTTCAACGAACGAAATCAAAGTATACATTAGGAAAGCAAATAAGGCCAAAGCAACTCTGGTGGGCCCTTATTAAATTTTAAAAAAATTCTGATAATTTATAGACATTTCTGAAAATGTGTTGAAATTTTTACATTAAATTTTGAGCCATTTTTCTTTTTTTTCTATAAGTTACCTGAAATATTAGAATAAATTGCCAAAAATATCATAAATAACAGAAAATTTATAAAAATGTTGAAAATTGAAGTTTTGCTTAATTTATGGTAACTTACCATATTTACCTTCAAAATACCATTAACGTCTGAAAATGTCGGGAAATTTATAGATATTTTTAAATTGAACGCCCTAAACGATTCTTTCTACAGTTAGTGGAAGCTTCTAATGGGTCCCCTAAGGGTTTACATTTTTCTTTCACCTTTTTCCTATTCCTTAACACACCTCTCACACACTTACTTGGTGGTGGGAGGGGGAGCTACAGTTTAAGGTGGGTTCCGACCCACCAAGAGCAACAGCCTAAAGTACTTAGAGAACCTTTTTCTCTAGAGGTACCGGTCCCACGACTTTCCGGAGATGAACAACTCCCTGGCTAGGCTAGTGTTCACCGCATGGGCCACAGAGGGGCTTGAAACTCGAAATAAATGTATATTTCGAATTTTTAATTCTTTCTACAGTATATTTATATTTCTTTTTCAAAATTTGTTAGACTTAGCAATGTTGCTACCTTTTTTGATTTCATAAATCAAGTTAAAGATTAAGTAATGTGCTTGTCGACTTTATACTGAAAACATCCTTAATATTTTTATTTTATTACTCAATTTTTATCTTTTTAAACGGAGTGTACGTACAAACACCTTGTTTTTCTTTACCTTGCTAATATTATTAGCCCTATTTTTTTGTTTATATTTATTTTTCTACCTCCGGTTAGAGTTGCTAGCAAACTCAAAATTTACTTTTTTAGTTATTCATTTTCAATATTTATAGACTCATTTGCTTAGGAACCAAATACAATGTTCTCTACATTTTAAGAGATGTGTAATACTTTCCTAGCTAATCCTGAAAATGAATTAAAGATTTCCTTGCTTTTTGTTTACATTATGTTTTAAATGTACGCCTATTTCAAGGACATTGTATAAAAACATAGTTGTATTCTAACGGGCTAAATAGCGCGGTGCATCCGGGCTCCGAATTTATCGCCCCTCACGTGCTCGGTCCATGCTATTTGAATGATCCTATTTTGTTAACAAATAATTCAATTAGGGTAAAACTTTTCAGAAGACTTAATTATATCCTAGTAAGCATTCTTGTTGCTGAAAGCTTGGGCTTACTCAAAATTCCCTCGATAAACGAAGCGTTTGAAAATTGTCTAACGTTATTTTTATACCGATTACCAAAGAATGTATAACTTTTTTATTTAACAAAGTATATCAATGTTTAATTAAACATTATCTTAAAAACAGTTTGAAGGATATTGTGTTTAATGTTTATCTTAAAATATATAGAAATTTGTCTTTCGGAGCGAGTTGAAGTGAAAATATTTAGTAAATTTGCTAGTCTGAAAAATGGAGTTTTTTTTAGAATACCGGTAAAAGATACAATTTTTTTGTCGAGAGAAAAAAGATGCGCCATGAAATTTTCCACAATGTGATGTTTTAAAAAGCGGCTAGGCAAATTTTATGCGTGGTTATAGAATCCGGAGTCTTAATTGTCCTCAGTAATAGGAAATACTTGAATCTTCTTCAATGCTTTGTCACATAAAGCTGTTCGCAAGTAGAGTAACTTTCCTACTTCCGAAAAATCGTCCCGATTGTGAATAATTGACATAAAGGAATTTGTAAACGAGAGCTATTGTTCGAGCTGCCCCGTAAAAGTCGGGATAGATGCTCATTAGAGTTTAATCTTATATTTAGATGCGTTTGTGCGTCGTGTAGCGTCACTTAATGAGTCAGAGTTTTGCGATCTCATCAAATTAGGAGGAATCCGTATGACTTTGTAGAAATCATTTGAAATTGAATATCTTTCGCGCGCGAACTCCAGATCCGTTATCACACACTTAAAAGTCAAAGCTACTGACCATCAGGCAGTTGCTATCGACCACCCGCGCAAACCAGAGTAGGTCGAAGTTTTTTGGAAAGAAGTCTACGAAGTGCAACATAGACTTGACGAAAACTCACAAAACATCAATAGCTTCAAGGAGCTGTGTGATGCCCTCATAATAATATCTAAGGAAGAATGCCCAACCATCAATACCGAGGAGGTAAAAAGAGTATTGAGAGGTTTCATACCTCTCAATACTCAATTTACTTATACCTTCTGGTGAAAGAAGTTTCCTTCAACCCACTACCATCTGGCTCGTATTTTCACATCTTATTTGAAGTCGAAAGAGCCAACTCCGGAGTGGTTGGTGGCAGGTCGCATATAGTATTCCTACCGAAAATGGGCAACTTAGCTGACCCAAAGAATACAAAGGATACTCTCCGAAGCAGATGTAAGCGGCTCATCTGGCAGATTCGGTCTTCTGAACTGTCGGCCAGAATCAAAGAGATCCTCTCTTTTAAGTGGTCAGGAGTCATGAAGAAGAGAACAAAGGACCGTTTCTGTGAAAAGCAGCAGAGGAAGCTGCTAAAACGCTTGGACTTAACGTGAGTATCAGGAGTGAGCAGAATGCATCAAATCTTATCTATCTCGGGTACTCCATCTTAAAAGTCCGGATTCAGAAAACACAGGAGAAACCTTCCGGGAACTACTTATTTATAAGAGGATGCACAGCATCTTCCACAGAAATTTGGAGGATTAGTGAATGTCGTGTGAGCTAATTTTTGCTTTCCTTAAATCACGCGGATTGATGTTGGGCACGGAGGGTTTTACTTTGGCATGTCAAGATGGTATAATTTCCACCTTAACATAACGGCGCCACATTTTGAGACAAGACATTCCCGATGATAGCTGCAGGGCGTGCTATCCAACAACGTGTTTTCCAACACATGTGGGAACGACCTACATCCAAAGGCACAATGCGGCACTAAGAGTGCTTTATTACCATCTCTGTACTCTTACGGCATTAACCTTAATATCGCTCGGCTAAACGCCCATAGGGAAATAGAGTCAATTCTGGAGAATGATAGGTGCTGCATATACTGGAACTTTATATTCCCGACAATTGTTTCTGTTGCACACTCGAGGCCTGGCATAGTTGTCCTTGACTTCGAGAAGCGAACCATGTTCGTTATCAAATTTTCGGCACCGACTGACAAAAACATCATAGCCAAGTAGAATGAAAAGCAAGACATGTACAGACACCATCGGCGCTCTTTAAGGTGCTAAGCTTTTACTGGTTAATGGCCTGAAAAACATCCCTGCATGTGAACAATATGCTAAGACACTTGCGGGGAAACTGCAGAAAGCGGTCGTTCTTGGGTCTCTTCGTGTTCTCAGGGTTGAGGATATGGCTAAAATTTTACCGCTATTTTGGTGGGATCTAGTGCAATTTTTTAGATTAGCACCCGATCCTGGTTAAATCCTGCGGTTGTCCTTATGACAAAATTTTAACTGTATATATTAATATAATATCATTTTATTTTGTTGTTCTTATCTTCCGATTCGCGGCGGACGTTTTTTCTGACATATATTTATCCACTGACTCTAATTTTAGGTGAGTATCTGATAAGAAAAAGCTTTACGCCTGTCAAATGTGAGATAACGACTATAGAACATATTTATTATGCAAAGTAAGAATTTATTCCAAATTATTTTAACGGTAGCAAAAAGTTGTGTGTTAGAAAAATGTAATTTTAAAAGTATCCATGTGCCCGAGTAATTCCATTTTGGATCTGATCGGGGCCAGATCGGGCATAATTTAGCTAAAATTGCGCTATCTAAATAGGGACACATTTGAAATGAAACGCGCTACCCGATCGTGGGTTTTGAAAAATGAAAAATGATTGAATTCAAGTTTGGAGAGTAAAAAATTACATTTTTGTTAACTAATAAGTAATTATGGATTGGCAATAGCTTTAAGGTTAGATTCGTAAGAACAAGGATTGAGCTGCTTTTTCAGAAGTTTAAAATTGTAATCCTTATAAATCTATAATAGTTTTAAATTAAAGATATCATGAAGAACTGTTATTGTAACTGTGGTAAAAAGAAATTTTTTTAAATTTATAACAAAAGAGTTTTAAATTTTTAAATAAGATACTGCTTACTTAAAACCTACTGAATGCTTTTTTTATAAATTAATAATAAAATTTTAATTGTTTAACATGAAGGTGTAAATAATGCAAGATTTTAAATTTTACCTATCCTGAAAAAAACGTTTATAATTATATTCTTTCTAATTGAAAACTTAAAAAATTATTTATTTCCTGCTTTGAAGCTTTAAAAATAAAATTTTTATTATACAAGAAGTAATTCTGTACTCAGAATAGTTTTGTGGTTAGGAAGTAATAGTTATTGAAGTAATAAGCAATTAAGTAAAAGCCTAAAATTTTTTTTTGATGAATAACTTTTTTTTTAATAATTTGGGCTTAAGAAAATTATTAGAAAAAAATAGGTTATGCAAGAAAGTTTTTTGCGCGAGGAATTCTTTTTGTAAATCTAGCTTTAAAACTATTCCTAATTCATAATTATTTATCAATTAATAAGAGTTTAATTATTAACGCATTAAACTTCATGCTTTAAATTTTTATAAAATTTTCAAACTCTGTGAATATGAACTAATTAAACTAAATACACTTTTATCATCACGTACCAATTTATTTATTATGTTTGAACAGAAATATGAAAGGATAAAATAAATATATTTTATTACATTAATTTAGATTTGGAACAACGGTTTCCACTACATGGAAATTAATTCAGATATTCATATTCCGACATCACAAACATTAGAAAAAATGATTGTACTGGATAAATTTTGAACATAAAATTAATGTTAGTATAGAAACCCTATAATTTGATCATAATTTAAAGTATCAATAATCTTTTAAAATAATAATTTAGAAAAACTTAAAACATGTTGACATCTAATGTTGAAGCTTGAATTCAGATAATTATTTAAAAATATCAAAACATTTTCTAAATTATGAAATTGGAATAGGGGTATTTAAAATATAGATAAACTTTTATTATAAAAATCATATTCCATATTGAGTCAATAATAAATTTATTCTCGAGTTAAACAATATTTTACTTTAATCTATGTGTCATTTATTATTGTAAACCAAATCATTTATTTATTTTAAACAAAAATTACCTTCCTACCATAAAATATTACTTTGAAAAAAAACCATGAATTTTCAAGAAAATAGTTTGAGTTTCCAATCTAAAAACGTGTATCATCAATAAGAAAGTGTAATTGTTGATACATCAATAAATAATAAGGAATTTCATAAAAGAAATAATTTTAAAATAAAAGGAAAAATAAATTTTTTCAAAATAAAGATTTTTCAACCATTAAAAAAATCAAATCTGAATTGTTGAACCTTCAAGCGAAAAGATAAAGCCGAAGAGATAAACTCTCATTAAAAAACATAATTTTTAACCATGCATTCGGAACTTTTGCCTCTTGTATGAATTTTTAATTAAAAGAGATCAATTTTAATGAAAATATATAAATTTCAAGGGCAAGTTCTAAAGAAAGGTTTGTCGAAAATGAACAAATAATTGTTAACCAAAAAATATTTCAATCATAAATTAAAAACTGTCAACCTAAAACAAAAAAAAACAAATTTTCGAATCGGAAAGCTTTTTTGGTCAAGAAAAAAATTCAACCAAATTAAATTCTATTTTTCATTAATGACGACGATTATTCAACAAAATTGTTTAATTTTTCACCAAATAATAAAATTGTTAATCGCAATGCTCATTAGCGAACTTTTAAAATAAAAATATGAACTGACAAAAAAAAGATCAATTTTCAATTAAAAATTGAATAGTTGCTACTTGAAACGATCATTATTTTTATTTTGAATAAAAAAACTTAAAGTCGGCTCTAAAGACGAACTATGTATAAAATAGTTTAATACTTAAACAAGCAGATCTATTTTCAACCAAGACAGGAAAGTTATATCTAATTTTTTGAATTTTCAAGCCAAAAATATGAATTTTCTATAAAAGTAGTCGAAGTTTCAAAACCGAAACAAGATTTTTCAAGAAAAATTGTAATTTTTCACCAAATAGTTGAACGTTTACAAAAAAAAAAGTTTAAATAAAATTAACGGATTCTCTATCAAAATAGAATAATTTTTAACTGAATAGTTGCATTTTGGTAAAAACATTAAATTTGTACCCATAGAGATAAATTTTCAAATTAAAAAAATAAATTTTCGACAAAAGGGTTGAATCCTGGTAACAGAAATGTGACCTAGTGGTACGGGCTTGGTTGCTTGACTTTTTAATCAAATATTTGAATTATTTTGAACTTTCAAACAAAAAGGATAACTTTTTAACAATACTTTTGGATTTTCTATCAAATTGTTAACAGAACTCTATAATACTCTACAATATGGAAATTTGTGGCTGATTCTGAAGCCAAAAATAAAATATAATTTTTTTTTTGTGAACCTTTTTGTTTTCTGATTTTTAAGAATGATGAATTTAGTTTGAATGCATAACAAAGTGAATAATGAGCAATTTATAACTATTTTGTTAGTAGAAAACTAAATCTTTAAAAGCCTTCGCATTTTTAGGAACCTGCTAAAGTCTTCAAAAGTAGTTTGAAATATTTAAAATAATGTTAACTTTTTTAAATAAAACGAGGAAATAAGCAGAAATCGTAAGTGACGGATTTTGCTAAAACATCAAATATCGTGTGCAAAGTATTATATCACATATAATGAATTCTATTATTAAACTGGTTCCTTGAAAGTCACTATAATGCAATGTAAATATGGGAGAAGGACAAGTTTGGCGCCTAAAATCTATGGAGATAACGACTGGAGGACATTATAAAATAAAGTGAAGCTGTATAACATTCATTTATTACACTGTTAACAAAATTTATTATTAAAATATCAAATCTTTTTTCGTTAATTAAAAAAGATGAAAACTGCTTCCACTTCAGTCTTATCCTTTGCGATTATACTTATTAATATTGGTAAATATATTAATTTAACACATCTATAATTTTTGAAGCACTTAAAACTGCTATTTTCTTTAAAGCTTTAATTGAATCTATCTTAAGTTAATACTAATTTAATCCTTAATTAGTTTTAGATAATCTAGATTGTGTGAGATAAAAAAATGAAATTCGAAAAGTGTCCCTCATGAAACGAAATACGTACCATATGTGCACGTGAAGATATGGTACAAGGGAATCATTCACAAATTACATAAGAGGATTTCGAGTGTAAAAAGTTTTCGTAAAATGTTACTTTTTTATTAGCGACAATAAAAAGATCGTATTCAAGACCATTTTTTTTAATCTATCAAAACTCAAAGATATTGCAAAAAAATATTTTTTCAATTGTAGCAGTAACAGGCTTTGCAGCCCAATATACTTTTAGAAGCATGCAATATTAGATTTATTTCTTATTCTTAAATTTTTTAGCATTTATATTAAAATTTTTACATTTTCAACAAAGTAAATGTATTTTTTACTAGATGGGTCCAACTACTGTTTTTTTCAAACTTTATTCGAATTGGTCCGAAGTACGAATTTAATTCGAATGTATTTCGAGATAATCTAGTTCTTATGGGTTGTAAGAAACATAATTTGAAACAGTCCCTCTTGATAAAAAATTCGTACCGCATGTGCGCGTTAACATATGGTGCTAACTGGTTATTTACAAAATCATAAGACAATTTGGTGTCTGAATAATTTTAAGAGCGTGTACCATTCTAAAAAATTAAAAGGTTTATACCCTTGTTTCTTTTAATTGACATTGGCTCTGAAGTTCTTTTTGGCTGATGCTGAAAATTCGATAACGAACATCGTTTGTTTCTCGACGTCAAGGAGAACTATGTCAAGCCTCTAGTGCACGAAAGAAACAATTGCCGAGAATATGAAGTTTTAGTATATGCGACACTTTTTATTTTCGACAGTTGACTCGATTTTCCTAGGAGTGATTGGAGGAACGATAACAGTGATTATGTCCTAAGAGTGAGAGGCATGTTGATAAAGCAATCTTAGTGCAGTCGGGCAGCACAAGTATAATCTACAACCTGTCAATGTTCTAAAGGGATATTTGTAATATTTCTTTAACTTTGGGCTCTTAAAGTTACCCAGGGGCAATCCCAAGAGGTGTTCGACCAACATAATAGAACAACCCCCAAGTCACGCCTACATTTGCACTACACTTAACTTTGGACTTACAATTTTTTAAATTTTCCTACGCAAAAAACCTACTTCGGGGGAATTATAATAATTATGTACAAACGAAAAAAAGCGAGAAATATTCATGCACGTCACTTTTTTGCTGAACCTATAGGACATACAGACGGCACTGCAGAATTGTATTCCGCGGGACCATGAATCTCCATAAAACTCTGTAGTGGGTTAGCCTTTTATGTTTACCAAAACATCTGGGCAAAGCCTCCCTGGGAATTTTGCGATCATATTAAAAAACTTAACTATTCAATTTATTCAATTTCTGATGTAAACATATTAGAGGTTTAGTATTCCACAAAAAAGATTGAAAAGCTGATGAGAGACATCGGCACGCAATCAGAGTGAAGGGTATAAGAGAAGTAGGCGAAAAGAGAGAGGGGAAAGAGTGTATGTTTTTAGAGGATTCTGGAGAGAATCACACAAGTGTGATGTGATAATAATGACTGAGACAATAATGGATGAGGAGTAGAAAGGCAGTAAAAGAATATTACCGAAAGTATATGCGTAGAAGATGCAAGCAGCAATAAGGGAGCACGTGAAAGAGAGAGGAATGGTTGGTATGGTGTCAGGGGTAAGAATTAAACTGATGGTCAAGGAAGAAAAGAGAGGTTGTATAGGAGAAAAGGATTTAACAATGGCTAGATAAATAGAGTCATGAAAAGTTATTGTAGATGTGGTATTCCTATACAAGAAAAGAGGGCGAACGAATAACAATAAGGAAGTCGACAGAGGAATAAAAAAGAGAGTCCGCTCCTAATAGGGGAGAAGAGGCTTAAATGCATGTACTGAGAAGAGGGGCAGGATCCGGAGGGTACGAGGCTACTGGACTTGTTGAGAAAGGCACGATGGTTAATTTTTAAGGTAATCTGACAGAAGATATAATAATGAAGCTGATGGATAGAGTAGAAGAAAGAAAAGGGAAAAAGAAGTTGAAAATCAGTAGATAAGGAAACGAAAAGTTAAGAAAACTTAGTGAAAAAATTGAAAACAAGTAGATAGGGATTTAAGTAGTTTGGAGGATGAAGTTAGAGAGATTGGTAGGACATTAAATTTTAAGGAAAGTGAAGATAGGATGGTGTAGAAAGTACGAAAATGGAGGAAAGGGTAAACGGAAAACGGAGAATTCAACAGGACAAAGAAAGGGCACGAAAAAATGATAAAGGACAAAAGAGAAAAGTAAGAAAGATACATAGAAGAGTTAGAGACTGCGGTAAGGGCAGGGAGTTAATTGGAAGTGATGGAAAGAGGGGGAAGAAAGGGCATCCCTAAAAAATAGAGGTGAAATAGTGCAGTAACACTTCAAAGGGCTGTTCGGAGATGCGGAATATATGGTTAAGTATGGTGCGATAAGAAGGTTGGTAAGAAAAAAGGCAAGGGGTGGAGGAAGCAGAAGGGTGGACAAATGAATAGAAGACAGGGTTTGTTTTGCATTTTTGACTGAATCGCTTAATTTTTAGCTACAAATCATACATTTTTTCCTTAAAAATTATATTTTCACTTTCCTTCCTGCGAACGAATTTATGATTTGGCCTAAGAAGAAATGTAAGAATCCCTTGTTTCTCTTCTATATATAATCTTCCTCTGTTTCTTGTTGCAGAGTTTAGTGCAGAGTTCGACCATTTACCTAATGGCGCTCCTATTCCTGTTAATCGTCATTACAGAACTCATTTTTCATCTGACAGACAACAATCTCCTAAAAGGTTTCTTGCTCCTGCAAGATCTCATCTTTCTGTCGGGTCTTCTTCCCTTGCTGAGCCCACTCCTCGTATCAGGTCCAGATCTCCGTCTTCCAGTCATTCTTCTGTACGCGTACTTGGAGTTAAATTAGAAAATCTTCCATTTATTCGGCTTGTTCCAAACGCCAATCCGAATCGTCAATTTGAAATCCGAAGATATACGTTTCCTTTTGATGGAACAATTCATTTGAGAGGAAAAAACTATGCCAAGATGCCCATGCCAACCGTAGAAAAAAGTGTATTATCAACGTCTGATGGGGAAGTCTTTGCAATAGTGGAAAATAATAGAACACTTCAAGCAATATATGCAGGGGCAAATGGTCATAAACGGGTAAAAATTAATATGGATACCGGCAAGGTTAATAAAATGGCTTCAGAAGAAATTGTTGAATGTCCCGTAAGCCAAGCTAATCCAATCTCGAAGAATTTTAAAATATTATTTTTAGAAGGGTTTCATACACCAAATTATTTTGTTAGTCCAAGAGGATAGAAAACTACAATACATTATTTTTTTTCATTAGAAGTCGGATCTACATGTCACCAGATGTTCGTAATCAAGAATCGAATTGTATAACCGTCGTTTTCGCTTTTTAAAATAAAAAATTAAAACCGATTCTCTGAAACATTTTTATTTACCTAACCTTCAGAATATTATGTATGGAAAAATATATCTATTATTTTTCTTAAGCAGATTAATTCTTAGGGTTAAAAATTTTCAAAGATTTTGAAACGACTTATTGAACTAAGCTACATTCGATTTCAAGAAATTTGAAAACCCAAACACCTAACTTCAAATTCTGTAAAATTATTTTCATTCAAAAAAAAGTATAGAAAAATTTTCTTTTGTGATGTGCAAAATAAATTTAAATTGACTAGGCAGATTCATTTAAGTAGAGTTAAAAAAATCTGTCTGTTGAATCTTACGCTTCGCGCTTGATAATGGGTTGCTAAGCACTTTGGGCCCCGATATTTATTCTTTGCGTTTGGAATGCTTGAATAAAACTTGTATCAAAAAGATCTTTTTTAGAACACCGTATTTATATACCTCGGATATTCTAATTTTTTTATTTAATTAAATATATTTAAAGATTAAGTTGCTCAAAGCTCTGTAGGCTTTGATAATTTTTACGTATCTCGTGTCTTTTAGCGTAAAATTAGCATTTTCAATTTTCTGTCCATTACTTAAGATAAATAAAAACAAAATTACGAGTTCTATTGGAAAATGGTTAAAAGAAAATGGTTCAAGGTTGTAGGATTTTTCAACAACTATAATTTCTCTTGGAGACTTTTTTTCGTAGTTTGCGTCATTTGGCGATGGTAATACTTTCTTAATCATAAATATTTTTCGTACCTTCTGTTATTTTTTGTATTCTGCATGGATTGGCCAAAAAATGGAATTTTCTGATTTTTCATTATTTTTTTGTGCAATCAAAATTTGAATTTTTTATTTTCCATGAAAATCTGAAAACTTGTTATAAAAATCGTGTAGGACTTTGAAAAATCAATGTTTTTCTTTTCTTGACTTTTTTCACATCGTGCGTTGTTTGGCTTAAAATTTTGTTTTTCGATTGTGTTTTAAATTTTTAAATATGATTTCTTTCTGTGATTTTCTTTTTATCGAAAAAAGTGATTGTGATAAATTTCTCGTCTTTTTTGATAGTATAAGCATCCATACATAGAATTTTCAAATTCAGAAAAAGTGTGGTCTCAAAAATTTTCAAATTACGCTCACTTTTTGAATTTCTATCCGAAAAGGCTGGGTAACGAACTTATGCTTTCTTTTAGGACCTAAAAAAATTGTGTCAAAGATACATTTTATCTGTTCATTTTTTCAAGAGTTATCCTGTTTACGGACGGACGGCCGGACAGACAGACAGGCGCCATCGTGAAAACATGATTTTCGGATTCAGGGGATCTTGAAATATGGAGATAAGTTGACAAACTGTGGTGTCAAATTTTCCGACAAATATTTTAATACTTTCGCTATCATCGGTGATGAGAATAAAAAAAATCTGCTTGCTTCGCAGTCAAATTCTCATGGCGCGCTTCGTTAGCAGATTTTCGTGCGTCTTGGACACGTGAGTTTTGGTTCTCGCGCTTCGCGCTCGATAATTTATTTACCTCGAGCTACGCGCTCGATCTTTGTGTTTATCCCACATTTATACGAAGGCCTTTTAAAGACATAGGTCAACCCATCGACAACTTTAATGTGGTGGTTGTGAATTCCCTTTTGTTAAAACTCCTTCGGCTTTTATGAACAGATTCTTATCACGTACCTCGTACTTCTTACACGTTCTTGTTTAAAATCTGAATTTACTATTTGAATTTTTATCTAAAATTGCTGGCTAAAGAACCTGACCTTCAGTTTTCGACATGTTCCACTTTTTTTCATTTCTGACTTTTATTTTTGCGATTAAAAGAAAGTCTACCTATACGAAAAGTCTAGCCACAACAATATTCCCAACAAACTTTTATTGATCATTATTTTTTCGTTGAAAATGCATTTATATATTTGAGAATCTTTAAAATACTCTGAAATTGTTTAATGAAAAGATGGAATTTTCGATTTTTCATTATTTGTTGCCCAGTCAAAATTAAAAATTTTGATTTTCTAGAAAAATTTGAAAAGTCTTTGTCGAGCATGACATTCATTTAAAGATACGAAAATATTTTACCAAATGCTAATCCGATGTGCCAATGTTTTCGAAATTTATCGCGCTATAGAACTAAAAATCTACAGACACACACAAACATCCACGAACAAAGATACAGACAGAATGACACAGAGACACATTCGTCAAAACTTTTTTTTTCCTTTTTTTCACATTTCTAAACCTTTATAACTTGATATTATTGTTCAAAAATAAAAGCTAAAATTAAAGAACAAATATACGCAAATCTTTATGAATTCTTAAAAAAGCTTCGGAATCTGTTTTCGAATTTTTCAAAATAATTGTTTCCAATAATTTAACATGTCTTATTAATTTAAAAACTTTTTTAATCATAATTTGGTAGCAAGCTGTTAATTAAGAAATCATTTAATTAGGTTAAACGATCCCCTATACTATTTCTCTTTAGAAAGATGAAAGTAGCATGTGCCTAAAAATCATGCTCATGTCCAGTTTGTCCGCGGCATTTCATTAAGTGTTATATTTTTTCTTGCAACAGGTTATTTTAAACATGGAACAGAAAATCGAAAAATATTACTAATACAAACAAGTAAAAATTTGTTACAATTTAAAACCTCTGATTACTAAATTTAAAAAAAGGCGTCACTTGATATCGGAATTATAATGGAATAATTTGAAAGTCAATATACGACAATCTAATAGTATAAATAGGAAAAAAATTGATTGAAATGTAAACATTTAAGACGATAAGCTTGACGCCTATGATATTAGAAATAATGACTATAAGTTACACTATATAATCTGAAAAAGAACTAGAATATTCCTTGGTAATAATTTTAATAAAATTTGTCAGAAGTAATTTAATAAGTTTTTCCTCTGATCAGGAAAGATGAAGACTTTTTCTACTCTTGTCTTATCTTTGGCCTTTGTCCTCAATTATTTTGGTGAATATAATAATATAATAAAACTATAATTTTTGATGCACTTTCTTATGCTATACTTTAATCAGAATTTGTGCGATTTAATCTATTACCCTATATCGCAATTGCTATATCTTTTACATTTTCGTGAGGTTATTCGAACTGAGTGGTAATTTTATCTAAATTTGTTCAGTGGTAACCCAAAATGTGTTAAAGAAAAAAAATTGAATAAAAAAATTTTCCCTGTTTGCATGGCATTCGCCGCATATGTTACTTTGTGAATACGTCGTCAAAAAACTTCGTGAGCGGAACGCTTATATAGTGGAATATGTAAAAAGAAATTAGTCTTTAAAAGTGCTACGAATTTATAAGAATTGGCTGAAAACGAAATTCTTACCATATGTGCACGTCAACATATGGTACTAGGGGATCATTCACAAATTACATAAGACGACTTCGGGTTTGAAAAGTTTGGTGAAATGTTACCTTTTGATACGAGAGGCAAATAAAAAAATCATACCTAAGACAATATTTCTCTAAATTCAACAAAACTCTAAGATATTACCTTGTTTTTCAAAATAACCAAAGAATATCAATTTTCTTAAAAACCTGACGAGGGAAGAATCTGTGAGGAATGTAACAATCCTTTTTTTCCTGCTGCATACAATCTTGCGAATCCTGTTGAGGAAATGAGTTTTGGTATCTCCATCTTTGGGCTGAACAATGCGCAAAAAAAGAATGAACAAGAAAAATTTTACCCTCCGTTTCTTGTTGCAGAGTTGAGTTCAGAGTTCGAGTTTTTACCAAATGGCGCGCCTATTCCTGGCGTTCCTCGTTCCGGAACTTCTGATTCTTCTGGCCGATATCAATCTCCTGGAGAACCTTATTTTCCTGCCGAGACTTCTTCTCGTCTCAGATCCAGGTCTCCTTCTCCCAGGCATCCTGATTTTCGCGTACTGGGATTTAAACTTGAACAACTTAAATCTGTTCGTGTTATTCCCCACACGAACCCGCACCGGAAATTCGAAATTCGTAGATACACTTTTCCTCTCGCTACGCCAATTAAGTTTAGAGGCAGATATGGTTTCCTACCCCCACCAACCGAAGAGCAAACTGTATTATCAACGTCCAATGGTGACGTCTTTGCTCTAGTGGAGGATAATAAAAGGCTTCGTGCAATATATGCAGCAACAACTGGATACTCACGGGTAAAAGTAAACATTCACACAGGCAAAATTGAACACATGACCCCACGAGAAATGAAGGATTCTCACATAGGAAGAGATCCAATCTCAAAGAATTTTGAAATAGTACTTCTAAACGAAGTTAGTCCGTAAGATATTGGGCAGCTGTTTCTTTTTATCTTTAAAGAAAGCTTAGGTTTTTCAAAATATGACTGTGTAGATTAGGAATTGGGATTTAAATGCTTAATTTATGAAAATAAGCTTTAAGTATTCCGATACTCTGATATTGCTTTTACGAAAAGTAATAATACTATATGCTCGTATGAATGATATTTCATCATATAAAATTTGTTGAAAAATAAAAAATATTTCAATCAGACCCCTGCTAAAAAATCAATGGATATTTATTTTCGGAAGTTACATGTTCTTCATTTGGTTCTCGTCAGGATATTATAGGAAACTAATGATGACCGCGACCATTATAAAGAGGATTTTCAAATTTTATATGCTAGATGACGTAGCACTAAACATAATCAAAAGTGAAAAAAAAATTACGGTGTAAAACAAGCATTAATCATCCTTATATTTGACTAGGATATTGGATTTCGAAATTTGAGTAATAACCACGGCATAAAAATATAGCCATATATTCTACTATAATTGTAGCTTGTGCTTTTCAAATTAAGAAATTTAAACAATAATTTTAAGATAAAAAAGCATTTGAAACAAAACAACAGTTTTTGAACTTCAGCTGCCATACCTACGTATTGTTATTTTTCAACGGAGCTTTTTCAAGGAGGAGAATCATAACAAGACGCCCAATACACGCCGCATTTCTGAAGGCTTAGAATCGCGCTGTCCTACACTTAATGAAAAACTAACAATGTAGGAAAGAGCTCAGTAAACTATAAGAAATGCCAGCATCAAATTCAGATGACACCACTCAGACTCGTAATGATGGTCTTGCGGATGAAAACATATATGATGTTCAAACTAATGAAATCATGTCAGATGAAGAAATTATGTCAAATTATGATGACGATCTGGACTTCTCCTCCGGCAAACTAAGAGAAGCATGTTACGCTGTAAAATGACAAATACCATTTCGCCGCAGTTAAAATTCTAGATCAGATGAAAGAGAAGTTTAAATTATAAACGGGTAGAATTCGAAAAAGTTAGTTGCTAACTATAGAATTTTAACTCTGACTACGCAAACAAGAGAAAGTCCTTTAAATCTTAAAACTGAATATCTCGTATCCAAATTTTATAAGCGTGACGAAATAAGTCGCTTTATGCCTGAAATGAAGGATTTTGTGTCTGTTCGAGTGAGTGTCCAGAAATTTCTCGTTCAGAAAAGATTGATATTGTGCAATAGAAATAAATTGTATTCGTAATTCCAGTCAGCATATGAAGATATTAAACTAGGCTTTACGGAATTCACCGGTTATCGGGGATTTTTAAAGTTATCTTGGTGCTCTGATGCGACAAGTTTCTGCCAATCAGAAGACTGCAAAAATTGCCTTGGTATTACTAAAATGAAAGATAATTTGCTTCAAACATTTAATGAGGAGGATTTGGAAGAAATCAAATTTAATTATTGGCTGAAAATCTTTTTTGATTTCTTCTGATTATCTTGACATCCTGCAAAATTTTGATTGCGTAAAATTTATTTAAATCCTGTTAAATTTCAATCATTTTTCTCCAATCATGCAGATTGATCTTTGACATTTCGAAATCTTTATGAGTTAAAATTATGGTTTAAAAATAAAACCAAAAAATTCACAATTTTTTCGGAAATCTTTAAAAGAAATAATATTCAGAAATCTTTAGATATTATTAAAAAATCTTTTCGATCCATTTTAAAATTTTCTTAAATTATTATTTTCTATAATTCAAGAAATGCAGTGTTGAAAAGCGGATTTAAAATATGGTCAGGAGTAGATATTCAAAAAATGGTGATCAAGGAGTCAGTTTGATGATGAATGATAGAGCGAAGGAGCATCTCAGAGATCAAGGATGTGTATCTTCCACATTTATGTGGGTCACAATAAAAATAGGAAGCAGAAAAATATGTATCATGGCATGCTTTGCCTCAGTTGACAAAGAGCCGAGAGAAGTCAAAGACACTTTCAGAGACATTTTAAATGATAAAATAGGTAATTGCACTTATGGTGCAAAATCAGGCTGCAAGGAGATATGGAAGAATGGGTGGACATACAAGATAAGAATAGGAAAGTAACTAAATAATTTTGGGAATCTAAGAACAAATAATAATTTGTTTGTTTTATTAAGTACTTTGGTTTAATTATAATTGTAGCAGATTAATTAACTTATGCTTAGAAAAGGGCTCATTTATTACAAGTACTTGTTTTAGGCACAAAATGATCTACATCACTAACTGTTGTAGAGGAAGGGTTTTGAATGCAATATTCAGCATTGCCTTCTTGTTTTCGAAATCAACTTAGGTCGGGGATGAAGAAGAAATAAGCCCAAAAGAATAAAACAAACAAGAATCGAGATTGAGAATTTACAGAAAAGATAAGTGCAAATAGTTCTTCAGAATAAGCTAAATTAATAGACGGAAGAGACAACATGGAAGGCGCTGACAGACAATAAAAATATAGAGATTGCGTTGTTAGATGCACGATTGACGTGTGTGGTATTGCGTTTGTGGTAAGAATCTCTGGTGATGCGTGGTGTAATGATGAAATCCAGACAGCCCCAAATGCAAAATATAAAATAAAAACAGTTAAAGAGAGGCAAATGCAAAAGCACTTTGACGGAAGCAAAAAAGGGTTCAAAAAATTCATAAAGGGGAATAAAAGTATAGAGTTTGTCCGCATGCGCAAATGTGAAATGCTATATGATATAGAGCAGATACTAGACGCTTTAATAAACCATTTTAGGGATATATTGGAAGTTAAATCAATAGAGTACTACGACTGCGATGTAGAACACGATGCGACAAAAAACTCAAATGAGAAAGTCTATGTCATTGCGATTGTGGATATTATTGAGAAATCAGAAAATCACACGGGTCCTTGTGTAGGCAGAATTAACGTTGAAATACTTAAAAACGGTGGCCTAAGAGGTCCTAATAGGGGAGGGGGGCGCTTCAATACATGGACTGGGAACAAGGTTGCAGGTATGGGATAGAGAAAAGGAGGTGTTCTTAAGAAACACGAAACAAAAGGAAATGGTTCGAGAGAATAGAAGGCTTCTGGACTTGTTGGGAGAGACAGGATGGTTTATTTGTTAGGCATTCTGACAGAAGAAATAAGAAGAAAGCGGGTGGTTAGAACAGAACTGGGCAACGTGATACGCTCATAAAACTTTCCGTTAATCGAGACAATGAGAAGTGGAAGTCCAAAGCAAGGTAGCTAAAAGAAGGAACGAAAGAGGTGAAAGAAATTGAAAATAAGCACTTTAGAAGAGGAAAAGTAAAGAAAATTTAATAAAAAAAATTGAAAAGGAGGAGATAGAGAGTTGCGTCGTTTGGTGGAGGTAGTTGGCGAGGCTATTGGGTCAATGGATTTAAGGGGATGTAAAGACAGTATGGAGGAGAATGTAAGAGAATAGAGGGAAGGAAAAACGGAAAAAGGAAAATTCAGACGGAGAAAGAACGAGCACAAAAGAATAATAAAGGGTAAAAGACAGAAGAAGAAAGAGAGATACGTAGAAGAGTTATCGACAGCGCTAAAAAAGGGGAGTTACAAATATAAATAGGGATTTTAAATAAGGAAACAGAAGGAATATAAGGCATGAATAAATAAATATAAATAAAAGAGTGGACGAAACAATAATAAGGGTAGTTTGAAAATATGGAATATAGGGAAAAGTAAGTGGTGATAAGCAGGTTGAAAATAAAAAAGGCAAAAGTTATTGAAATAAGAAGGGTAAACTAAGAAATAGAGGACAGGGCTGGTAGTGCCGTTGATTAAATAAGTAGAGGGTATTAGAATTAGGGTATTAGGCTATTAGAATTTATAACTAAAGAAGAGTTTTCTATCGAAAAAGTAAACTAAATGAATTTTGAACAACAAAGGTAAATGTTTAAACATAAAAGAGTTGTCAGTCAATAGAACAAAGTCAGTATAACAAAGTGTATTATCAGCTACTATATTATATTGGTATAAATAGACTCAAATTCCAATGAAATGCAAACATTTAAGACGGTAAAGCTGTATGCCTGTAATATAAAAGATAACGACTCTAATTTACGCTGTATAATCAGAGAATGAACTAGAATATTCCTTGGTAATAATTTTAATAACATTTTTTCAGAAGTATTTTAATACGTTTTTCCTCTAGCATGCAAAGATGAATATTTTTTCTGTTCTTGTCTTATCTTGGGCGTTTGTCTTTAATTATATTGGTGAATATAAGCATATAATTACACTATAATTTTAAGAACACTTTCTTCTTCTATACATAAATCAGATTTTGTGCTATTAAACTATTACCCTCTATTCCAGTTGCTATTTTCTTTCAATTTTTGAGCTTATCCGAAGTGAGTGGTATTTTTATCTTTATTTGTTCCGTTGGAATCGAAAATGTGTTGCTGAAAAGAAATCGAATTAAAAAACTGTCCCTGATTGCATGGCATTCGCTCCATATGTTACTGCGTGCTCACGTCATCAGAAAATTTCGGGAGCCGAATGGCCATATGCTGAAGTATGTCTTGACTACCTAACTCGATTTTGCAAGCTATTTCTGTTTATTACGATGCTTCGTACTTTTATTCTTGTGAAGAAGTTTATAATTTGGCCCAAGTATATATGTAACATTAAAACCCAGAAAAATAATGAAAAAGATAAAACACAAGTGCACAGTCCGAGCGTTCGTCTAACGACGCCCCTGTCCCTGATATTCTTCGTTATAGCATTTGCAGAATCAAAAAAAAGAAGGAAATAAAGATTTGAAGCCGAACAAAGCATAAGATAAAAATTTAAATTTTTATTGCACGAAAAATTAGGAAAAATCAAAAACTCCATTTTTCAGTCAAACTGTGCAACATACGAAAAAACGTGAATTCATGAAGATTGCTCACCCAAAAAAGGTCCACTAATTTTTTATTAATCAATTTTCTATAGGAGACGTACTTTTCGTTTTATTTGTAGAAAAACTAAAAGGAGAAGAATTGAAGTTTTTTACAGGCGATACAAGCTATGAATGAACACACTCTATTTTTGAATATTTTATATTACTTTTTAAAAGCTTCAAATTGGTTTTAATGGTAGACAGTACATACATATTTTATAAACGACGGATTTTGCATAACGAGAATGTTCATCTGTTACATTTTTATTTAAATTTTGTATGAAAATACTAATTTGTTTCTTCAGCCATTAAAAAATCTAAGAATTGTTTCTACTCTCGTCTTATCCTTAGCGTCTGTTCTTAATAATATTGGTGAATACAATAGATTAATACATCTATAATATTTAGAATACTTAGAGAACTACCATTTTTTGTCAAACTTTATCGTAGTTTAAAGTAAATATAAATTCAATCCGGATTTATTTCTGGAGAATCTAGATTATGTGAAATAAAAATGTAATTTGAAAATTTTCTCTGTTAAAACGAAATTCGTACAATATGTGCACGTCAACATATGGTCCTAGAGGATCATTCACAAGTTACATAAGGCGACTTCGGGTCTGAAAAGTTTTGGTAAAATCTTACCTTTTGATACGAGCAGCAATTAAAAAATCGTACGTTTTTAAAAATAGCCTTATAATATCAATTTTCTTAAAAACCTGACGAGGAAAGAGTGCGTGAGAAATGTAACAATCCTTTTTTCCCTGCTGCACACAATCTTGCAAACAAGGAAAATTTTATCCTTTGTTTCTTGTTGCAGAGCTGAGTTCAGAGTTCGAGTTTTTACCCAATGGCGCGCCTATTCCTGGCGTTCCTAGTTTCAAAACTACTGATTCTTCTGGCCGATATCAATCTCCTGGAGGACCTTATTTTCCTGCCGAGACTTCTTCTCGTCTCAGATCCAGGTCTCCTCCTCCTAGGCATCCTGCTTTTCGCGAAATTGAATTTAAACTTGAACAACTTAAATTTGTTCGTGTTATTCCCTACACGAACCCGCACCGGAAATTCGAAATTCGTAGATACACTTTTCCTCTCGATACGCCAATTAAGTTTAGAGGCAGATATGGTTTCCTACCCCCACCAACCGAAGAGCAAACTGTATTATCAACGTCCAATGGTGACGTCTTTGCTTTAATGGAGAATAATAAAAAGCTCCGTGCAATATATGCAGCAACAACTGGATACTCACGGGTTAAAGTAAATGTTTACACAGGCAAAATTGAACATATGACCATAGGAGATAAAGGATTCTCCCATAGGAAGAGATCCAATCTCAAAGAATTTAAAAATAGTACTCCTAAACGAAGTTAGTCCGTAAGATATTGGGCAGCTGTTTTTTTTCTCCTTAAAAGAAATCTTAGGTTTTTTCAAATATGACGATGCAGATTATGAAGTGGGATTTATATTCCTAATTTATGAAAATAGCCGTTGAGTATTTTGATACTCCGATATTGCTTTTACGAAAAGCAATAATACTATAAGCTCGTGTGAATGGTATTTCATCATATACAATTTGTTGATAAATAAAAAACATTTCAATCAGACCCCTGCTCAAAAATCAATAGACATTTATTTTTGAAAGTCACTTGTTGTTTGCGAGTGAAAAATTTTATTGTAAAAAAGAGGACGTGATGTTTTTTAATATTTAACAATTACAAAAACATTAAAGGACGGGTCACGTATATGAAGAACACAACACATTGAAACGGTTAAGAATAATTGAGAAAATTGACTTAGAATTACAAATGTAACATTATACAATTCGGTAATAAAAGGATGGAAAGAAGCGAGTTCGTGAAGTCAACCAAGGAAGGAAAGAAAATTAATGAATCGATAATTGCGCACGCAATTAAATAATGAAAAGTGGGTAGCTGCGGGTCTAGGAAGAAGCGAGGCCCAGTCGCGATTCGCAAAAACTCGGTCAATCAGTCCTTGCGTGAGCCCACTGAGGATAGAAAGGCTCTCGAGGACGCCTCGAAGATTGGAAAATCTCCTTAGAAAAATTTAGTGTGAACTCTAGTGCGTTTAGGTTATACATTCGGTCTAGAATGGTCAGGGTTGTTGCAATTTAATCGTAATGATTGTGTGAATTAAAAAGAATATTTATAAAGTGAATTAT
>JAAAKG020172892.1:0-27171 GCA_010014905.2 Druon quercuslanigerum
TAGACTCGCCCAACTAGATAGTAATAGAGTTTTATGATTATCGTGTTATAATGAAACGATTTTATTTGTCTAGGCGAATGTTTCGGTAAACCATAAACATCGACCGCAATAAATCGTTAAATCAAAAGAGAAATAAGCTTTTATTTATTTTATTCTCCTGGAGAATTAAAAGAAAAATTTATTGCTTTAAAGCAGAATTATCAAGGAGAATTTAAAGAAAGTAATAGGCCAATTTAAGGCGATGTTCTCAGGGAGAACTGAAATTTTATATTTTCAAAATGAAGCTAAATTACCCCAGAGGTAATGTTTTATGTAGCTCGGAGATTCACAGATAAAATAAAATAAAAAATCGCACGAGACAACTCTCGAGTGGACTAAAGTCAAAAAGAAATTTTCTTTATTCCAAATAACTTGGGCGATAGACCAACCCAGTTAGATCTTTTAAGAACTTTTCTTTAAAGGATGCTCTGAACAGTTAGTTTACAGTGGAACTAGATATTCCTTGTAGCCTCCGACTTTGGGTGTATTTGAATGGGAGGGTAACAGGGGAAATCCTCAGACCCTTCCTTCAAATCTTGCCCTAGTCACCCGAGCTTTGCAGCTGCGAGATCCTATCTTTCGATTTTCGCTTCTGCGGCCCTTTTTATACTCTCTCACGCCCACGCGCTCCCAGACTTACGTAATGTCCACGAGTGGGAGTCGTGGGAGTTTGCGCTCTCAACTTCCACCTGTGAAAGGCATCTTTCTAGAGGACTTGCACAGGAGATAGAATTTTTGCCTAGTTTCAGGCTTGTTCCTGAAACTTGAGGTCCACAATATATATATATATATATATATGAATAAATAAAGACATCACGCATTTTATGAGAAGGTAAAAAGGCACTTTTTATTTCCTTACCTTTTCTAACGTCAATTTGCGATTTGTGAGCAAAAATAAAATTATTTGTGTGTATTATACGAGAAAATATGGATCTTTGACGGTTGGGAGTAGCTTAACCCCCGTAGCATCCAAGATTCCCAAAATACCAAAAAGACATAGTTCTTTTTTAACCAAATGGAAGTTTAGGGGGAGGGGTGAGTCTAAAAATCAAGCCAACTCCGCTCGCAAGTCCCCTCAGTGAAAATTCTATGACTTGAGTTTGACTCCAAGTTCGGCCCCAAGACATCGATGTCTGGCTGCGTTTCAAATGTGAATGGAGAAGTTATTCACATTTTTGTAATTTCTTAGACAAAAAGTATATAGGGAAGTTTAAAGTTGAAAAAACTTTCAGCAAAGCATTTGTTCTTCAGTATTCATGGAAGATTTTTGCAAGCATTGAGCACTATCAGCCAGCGTACTCGGTCGTTGGCGGCGTCGAATATCGCATACGTTCTTATAAAATACCTATCCGTCAATTTTCAATGAAGCAATATAAAAATTGACAAAAACTCTTCTTGAATATAGAGAAGCAAATGCCTCAGTAAAAGTTCGTTTACCTTAAACTTGCTTCATTGATACTTTTTGCCCGTGCAACTAAAAAAATACGGATGCTGACCGTCTTCAATTTGCAATTAATTATTATCAGGCAATATTTAGTTTTCAGTTATCCTGCTTCTATTTTAGGCACTGCTAGTGTATACTGCGTTTATCTATCACATTTCAAATGATTTCAATATTATTTGGCTGAGTTATGACGACTTTTTATTTAAAAAATAATTCAATGGGGGAAAGTTTTTTTTACTTTTTAAATTTCATTACTAAAAATATTGACCGGAAAAAAATTCAAATAGAAGAAAATTCCGCCTTGTACAATACCCTTTTGCCTAAAAATATTCCGCAAGCTAAGTTTAAACCTAGAAACATGAATCTCATTTTTCCAAAAACAAAAATTTCTCCATGTTAATCTTATGGGATTTTGCCCATCTTTGGGGCACGTTTCACTTTTGAACGATTTGGCTGCAACTCACAGAAATTTCTTTTTCTCGGGAATCTCCCAAAAACGGGATGGGCCTTCCCTGTATTTAAAAAAGTGTGATGGTGTTTTCTATAACTTAATTGAAGAGAAACTTTAAGTTTGGAAAAATTATCAGTTCTGTAGGTAGAAAATTCAGAAGAAATTAAAATTCTAAATGACTTAATTTCATAGACATGTTTTTAACATTAGGCAATTTTGAAGGCTTTTATTTATTATGCTATTATAATTATTATAAATATACCAAATTTTTATACTTTTGAAAAAAGAAAGTAAAAAAACTCTATTATGAAAACTGTTAATTTGTCAAAAGCTATCAAAATGTAATTTTTCACATTTAGGAGCTCCATATAAATTTCAAAATAATTATAATTCAGACAGTTAAATATAAACCCTGTTAATAAAAACACTTAAAATTACAATTACTAGGAATTTTCTCGCTATATATTTATACATGTTTATTTTTCAGGTTCAATAATTTTAAATTGGAAATTGTTTAATCCTGAAGACTAACTTTTAAAATGTCAAAATGGCAAATCCGTGGTTACTTTTTCAGCAAATAAAAAATAGAGGTTTCACATCAAACAGAAATAAATAAATTGTAAATAGTATTTACAGTAACATTGGATTTAAAAAGTTAATTTTCTTACGAATATGTCACAGCCGTCCAGAAAAAGGGTGGCTGGAATTTGGATCTCGGGTTTACATAAATATGGCATAAATACGGATTTGTCAAACCAGAAAAGAGACAGCTTTCCTAGTGATGGTCAAAAATTTGCATTATTAGTTTTGAAACGCTAAACTAATTCCCCTCAACCGATGAATACGTTCAGAAAAAATGAGTAACGCCTTGAAAGATAGATAAACGTTTATTTTTCAGCCTGCTGGTCTTAAAAAATTGACTTGTTTTCGCTTCCATTTTTACAGAAATTCCTTACAGCTACCTCTTAAAAACTTAACATCCATCCACACATTATCTCTAAGCCGCTCGCTTTTATGACCTTGCCTTCCTCTTTTTGCCTCGCCTCGAACGCATGTCGCTACTTTCTCGCTTTACCTTGCATTGCCAGCCTCTGCCTACGCGGCTAATCCCTAATACTTATCTGTTATTTACACTATGTACAATTTTCATACCTCTATTTCCTCTCCTATATAAAATCTTTCCTTCTCCATTCCTCTTCCTCCTGCCTTCTCTTTTTCTCCATCTTACCCAACACCCCCGTTACTCATGCAACTGCCCTTTATCCCTCCTTTTATGCACATTAAAAGCAGAGAGTGGTGATAAGAAAAGCAATTATTTTTCAGAGCTGATTATTAAGAGCGATAGTGTCTGGCATTTTGTACCTTTTAATTTTAATTATTTTAAATAATACCAATTGATCGTTACTCTCCTTTATAGTGTCATACTCTTTACATATTTTGTAATTTATACCTAAAAGGATTTTAATTTAATAAAATTCAGGCTGGAGGACTGGAAATTAAAATTTTAATTCCCCAAAGTCATATTTTATTTTAAATCGCCGGAAGAACGAAAATTACCACAATACACTTATTGAAAATAGATTTTGAACTTTTTAAAGAGAATATTATTCTTTTTGAACAATATTTACTGCAAAAGGTAAAAAACATTTTCACAATCATAAAAGGAATTAATAGAAACTTCACACTATTTCCCCCCTTTTATTTTTTTAAGACTTCCTCTTTTTTCTATGTTCTTGAAGTTCTAAAATTTTAAAAGAACCGAGTGGCCATTCCCTCTGAAATCAGAAGAATCTTTGTAAGGAAAACACATTTTTAAATTTATTAAATTTTAAATTTGTGAAAAGATTGTCAAAGACATTTTAGAGATTTGAACATTTGAAATAATTTCCTTTTTCAAATTACATTTTTATTCGTAAACTGCGTCTCTGATAAAATAATGTTTGTGAATGTTTTTAAAGAATAAAAATTTAAGACCGATGAGAGCCACCTTTGTGCACCGAAACGTTTGGTTCATTAAATTTTTTTTGAATTATTCATCCTGACGCATATGAAAAAGTCAAAGAAAAAGTCTGTTAAAATAGGTTAAAATTGTTTTTTTCTCAACAATTAAATTTTCGGGTACCTGAAAAATAAAAAAGAACATAATTTAACAGTCGCGCTCGCAAGCTTGAGCGCGCCTGGGATGCGCGTTAATTTTTTTTATTTTTAGTATATTTTTATAAAAAGTGTTTGTAACAAATTTGCAAATTTTTGTTACTTAAACAACCTTTGTCTTCTCATTTTTTTTATCGTGCGAGTCGTTTTTTTTAACAATTTAATTTTTTCATTTTTCAACCTATTTTTCACGAGAAGAAAATCTTGCCCGATTTAAAAAATCATCAATAAAAAAAAATTATGCATCTATTTTGGCTGGACAAATTTTGTCAATTAATTTTTTTCTTATCTTGTGTCGTTTTTCGAAAAAAAAATATTTTTATTTTTAAGGTTATTTTTTATGATTAAAACAAAAAGTACGCTTTCTATCAAAACATTAATATTTACTTATTTTATCTCTTTTTGGGTTAGCAACTTTTGTCTTATTCATTTGTTCATAGCTTGTAACGTTCGTCCAAAAATTAAATGTTTTTATCTTTTATTTTATTTTTACGATTAAAACTAAAACGACACGTTTCATCTAAAAAACAATTATTAAAAAACTTGTAGCTATTTTGGGGGGAAACCAATTATTTCTGATAATTATTTTTATAACTTGTGTCGTTTGCCCAAGAATTTTTATTTTATTTTTTTAATGTTTTTTACGAATAGAACAAAAATTATTATATATATTTATATGGTGCTAATTACGCGAGAACTTTGCTTCTCGTTAGCAAATGTATTTGTTTTCCCGCAGAGGAAGCATTTTTGACATTTTAAATAATAAAGAAATTAAGTTTACATTTTGATCAATTTAAGAATAGAAATATGCAAGAAATAGAAAATTACAAAATAATACAAAAAAATGTTAAACACAACGGCAAATCAGACAAATCAAATTTTGTATTTAAAAGGGTAATTTTTGAGCTGGAAAGGGAAGGGGTTAATTCTGTCGCACACTATCCCTTTCCCAGCTTTATGCTAAGGTAATTTAAGTTAAGATTAAGTTTTCAATTTAAAAAACGAATACTAAAATTTTAAAAAATTACAAATTAATACTATTGCAATCCCTATCAGTCTCTGGCAGAATTATTTTATTTGAAAATTTAATGTGAAAGCGTCTTTTCTATTCATACATCAAATGTGATTTATGTCAAGTAAAACGTTTTTTCTGTTTAAAAAAGATGTTTTAAGTATTAAGAATGAGCATAACTTCCTTACTCTTTGATAAAGTGTATCAATATTATAGGTCGGTCTATTTGCATCGGATCAAAGAGTCTATAAAAAGCCGTTTTTTCAATTATTATGCATTGCCATAGCTTCCTTGTTGTTCAATAAAATGTATCAATGTAATAAGTCAATCGATTCAGCTCGAATCAACACATATTTTCTATTCTCTCAACAAATTTAAATTATAAGACTAAACAAATTTTAAAAAAGAAAATCAATTTTAAATATAATATAAATGATGATAACTTCCTTACACTTTGATGAAATGTGTTAATATTATAGGTCAATCGATTTGCCTCGCATAAAAAATCCAATCAATATTTAGAAAATCTTTCAGTCTGTTTCAAGATATTAGTGGTGAAAATAAGTTCTAAAAATTCCATCAGATTATCTGCAACCGTTTTTAAGTTATCTCTTTCACAAAAAGTGTGACATCCACGCACACACATCCACAGCTTCCGGACAATTGCTCAGAATATTGTATTGGACATTTTTAAATTGAGGAAGTTTTGATTAAATGAATTAAATTTTTTTCGAAAATGCTTTTATTACAAAGCTTTACCTATGCGAAGAAGCCAAATTAACTTTTTTGTTAAAAAATTATATTTTTAACTTAACAATTCAAGAATTTTGTTAAAAAATCATGTTTATAGTTGAAAATTCCATCATTGAGTTAAGAACTCACGTACAGGGTCTTCCTTGAGGTAAGTTCACCTTGTTTTAAAATTAACTACTTTACTTAAAATCCATTTTTCGGCTTAAAATTAAAATTTTTGGTAAAACTTTACCTTTACGGTTGAAATTTAAATTATTTTGATTAGGAAGACAAGTATTTAATTATTTTGTTACGAATTCATCTGTTTGGCTTGAAAATTCTACAGTTTCCAAGAAAATTAAACTATTTGGGCAAAAATAAACTTTTTTGTTAAAATATCATATTTTCGGGTAAAAAATTCAATTGCTTGTAGAAAATTCATCCCTTTGGTTTAAAAATTCTTATTTCTTGGTGAAAATTACATCTTTTTTGATAATATGAATGCAACAGTTTCCTAGAAAATTCGTTGTTTTTTGTTGTTAGAAAATTCAAGACTTTGGTAAAAAATCGTGTATTTTGTTGAAAATTTGTTTTTTTTTGTTAGTAAATATTAATTTTGTTGTGGAAAATTTACTTTTTTGATTTCACATTTAACTGTTTTCTGGAACATTTGCTTTTGCAATTTTTGTATGTATTCATGACAAAATCACAGGGCTAGATGGCCCCAAGTCCTAAACATGTACATTTACAGATAAAATGTGACTGCGTTTTCTTCTTTGGATAGAAAGATTTTTTGTTTGAAATCTAAGTTTTCGAAATGCAGTTTCTTCTAAAAAATTCATCTTTTTGCTTGTAAATTTTAATTTTTGATAAAAATGTAAGTGTTCTTGGTTGAAGTTTGACCTTATGGTTTAAAAATAATTCTCTTTTATTGGAAATTCATTTTTTCTGAATTTTTCCTGAATTCAAAATGGCATTTACATTATTTTTATTTAAAAGAATTTATTCCCCTCTTCTCTTTGTGAGAAATCATCCTATTTTCTTAATTTTTAGAGCATTCTGGGGCTGTGAAGTATGTAAATAAAAAGTAACAATGATTTAAATCTAAACTTTTGAAAATCTGACGCCCCTGAACTTCGCAATGTGTAGAAAATATGTGAAACGTTCAAATCGAGATTTTAGTTTTTTTGTTGTTTTTAATTCTATTTGCATCAAGACGTAATTTTTAATTTGATAACATCCAAATGTAGAACACTCATGGAAAAACATCCGCTCACATTGCGATTATTGTCGTTTCGCCAATCTGAATAATGTCACAGACAAACATACAAACATACAAACATACAAACATACATAAATATCATATCGTATTGACCTCTGTGACCAGAAATTTTTAGGTATATAAACGGCATGAATTCTCGTTTTCTAGAAACACTTCAAGAAAAAGCTTAGCTCGAGTAAACGATCCATTTCAACATGAAGGTTCTGTACTTTCTTTACTTGTGTCTCGTGGCTTTGGCCTGCGTTTCTTTCGTCCAAGCCGACAAAAAAAAGAGTAAGTTTTTAATTATTGAAATTGTTTATTTACTAATTTTTATTGCTTACATACGGTAAACCTAACGTACCTATCCCAATATCTTTTATTGTATCCTATATTCCGCTGTGGTCCTAAAGTACCCTATTTTCAAGAATTCAACCCTATAGTATCCTTTCTTCCATTGATACCCTAAATTTCAAATTAAAAGCATTCAGAATAAATAATTTCAGACTCAATTTTTGAGAATTAGACAATTTTAAATTGAGGGGCCGGATCATATAAGGGCGTATAGAATTTTCTCGTGCGAAATCATAGTCCCCTGATGCTTCAAAACCAATTTTTGATTTAAAATTTTTAAAGCACATATCTAGACGTGAAATTTTAATATGCATCTTTATTCCTCTAGACGAAAAGTTGTAACTTTTTTAGTTTTCGAAATAAAACCAAAAAACTGGCTTTTTTGAAAAACTTGATTTTAATCCGTTTTTCACTTCAACTCGTGCTCAGTGCTTCATTTTCTGAAATTTCCTAATGAAAATTTTAGGGAATGTGCTCTAAGATGTCCTTCGTTTGACAATTTAATGGGAATTAAAAACCGTTGTTTTTAAAAATTATTCATAATTTTTTTTAATGCTCGGCGCGAACACAACACTTGTAACTTCCAGCGTTTCGTTTAGCGAGTGAATTTTAAGGAGGCAAATACTTCGCGCGACGAAAATTCGGAGAAAGGTATAGTGAAGTTTTTTGAGAAGTTTCAGATCAAAATACTTAATAGTTTAGGATTTGTTATGATTTTAGTGAACGTCAGCGCTGGAGTTTTCGTGAGATATTCAACTTTATTAAGCTTAAAATTTAATTTAATGTGCACTGTCCAGAGCATAGTTAAGGTCTAACTAAGGTGTAAACATTAGGTGTACATTAAAGTATCCTACTTTTAAATCTTAACAAACCGGAAAAATAGGATACCTTAATGTACACCTAATGTTTACACCTTAGTTAGACCTTAACTATGCTCTGGACAGTGCTCATTAAATTAAATTTTAAGCTTAATAAAGTTGAATATCTCACGAAAACTCCAGCGCGGACGTGCACTAAAATCATAAATACTCCTAGACTATTCAATATTTTGATCTGAAACTTTCCAAAAAACTTCATTATACCTTTCTCCGAATTTTTGTCGCGAGAAGTATTTACCTGCTCAAAATTCCCTCACTAAACGAAACGCTGGAAGTTACAAGTGTTCGATTCGCGACGAGCATCAGAAAAAAACGAATAATAATTTTTGAAAAAGAACAGTTTTGAATTCCCATTATATTGTCAATCAAAGGGCATGTTAAGCACATTCCCTGAAATTTTCATTAAAAAATTTCAAAAACTAAAGAACTGAGCACGAGTTGAAGGAAAAAACGGATTAAAATCAAGTTTTTCAAAAAAGTAAGTTTTTTGGTTTTATTTCGAAAACTAAAATAGTTACAACTTGTTGTCCAGAGAAAAAAGATGCACAATAAAATTTAACGTCTAGATATATCCTTCAAAAATTTTAAATCCAAAAATTTGTTTTTAAGCCTCCAGGGGACTATGTTTTAGCACGAGAAAATTCTATACGCCCTTATACGATCCGGCCCGTCAATTGAAAGCTTCTGAACCTAAATAATTTTTGTATTTCGAATTTAAAAAATGTAACGATATAAAATTCGTTGGAAGTCAATGAAAATCGTTTCAGATTGTGCAATATTTAACTTAATCCCTTAACTCTTCAACAATTTTAAATTAAAATATCAAAAGATGACTTTAAATTTAAATCGTTCAAAATCGTTTCACTTCAAATTGACTCTTAACATGTTGGAAACTTGAATCTTGAACTGGCCAAAACATAAAAGTTGGAAATTGAAAGGGTTTGAAATTAAAAAATTTAGAATTGGGAACGTTGAGAATTAAATAACTATAGTTCTTGAAATATTCGACCTTGGCAAGCAAGATTAAATTAAAGACATTTAAACTTTTGCCATTTCAAATGAAGAATCTCAATATTGCAGATCTTGGTAAAAATTAGAATAAATATATTAATATATGGCTTAATTTTGCGCGTTAGTAAAATGTTGTCATTTTTTAATATACTGATCCATAAGAGATTATTTCATATTTGACAGACCCCCTTCTTTTTAAGAAAAAATGTTAAACCCCCTTTAAAAATTAATGACTAAAGAATTCTTTCCATTATTTGAGACGTATCTGTATGTAAAAATATCCTGAATAAAAAATTTGCAAGCACAGAGGAAACATAAGCAAAATGATAGCAGGCGTTCCAAATAGTTGTTTTTATATTTAGGCAAAAATTAGCTTATTTGGAAAAATGTTTGGAATGATTTTTCTGTATATCCTAAGAGTACTGTTTATAAATGTTCAAAAAGTTCTATGCAAAAAGAAAAATAAGTCTTATCCCACAGATAATATCAGGCCTGGTACTTGGATGTTAAAAAATTCTTTGAGCACACCGAAAAAAATAATACTGACTGTCTATCGATGACAGCAGATTACTTCACTCATTGGCAGAATATAATAAATAAAATAAAGAATTGTATTTTAATTTGAGACAGCTACACACAAACATTTTTCCTGAATTTATTTAATTTTTGTTCTAGAAATTGAGAAACCATTGGTGTCAAACTTCAGACAATCGTGATTAATAAATTTTCAACGCCAGCTTATTCAGATTGTCCAAACAAAAAGAAAATTTGATAAAACATCAATTTGGCACATCTTCAGAATGTAAAGTTTTCAAATGCGGCCTTCAATTCGAATTTTTAGACTGATGAATTTAAAAGTAAACAATTACAATTACAAAGCGTTCGAAACTCTAAATTCTAAGTTTATTAAAGAGGCAAATTAAATTTCGAATCCTGACAAAATTAAATCTTTTCGGAAAGTAATACAGAACAGAACAGAACAGAACTAAAGAAGAATAATATTAAGTAATACAATGGACTTTCTTATACACTTTGGGGTAAAATAATAAATAGTATCAAAAGTGAAAAAACTAGAATAGAATTCTGCTATCTGCTTCCGATGGAGTAATTATATGGATCAAAATTTTTGATTCTTAATGAAAGAATATAAAAAAAGAAAAAAAGCGTATAATAATAAAAATAATTTAACTTTGTTATTGATTTTAGGAGTAAATAGGTATGTTTAGAAAAAATAATTGTTTGAAGGTTATAATGAGAATCGTTTCAAAATCTGTATTTAATACCTTTTCCTTTTTTTATTTTCTGATAAAAAAATATTAATACACTATTTAGAAAATCCGTAGTGTCCCGAATATCCGTTCAACAAAATTGGTATAAAAGTGATTTTTTAAAATAAATGGTCCACAATTTTCTCCGGGAAATACGGTTGACGGTATTAATTAATAATTTTCAACGATTATTATTAACCATGAGAATAAAAATATCTCAATAAATTAATCATTTATGAATCGTATTCATTAAATCAATATAATTCTTGAGAAACGCTTTGATTCTCGAATATGCGGGCTTTTAGAAGGAAAGAAATCGTATTAAAAAGAGAGAAATGACATTTACATTGGAACAGATGGTTTCAGGAAAGTTTCACAGAAAATCAATATAAAATCAAAAAAGGTTAAAAGAACTTTCCAAAGAAAATTTATTTGTTTAGTAATATAGATATTTTTTTAATTTCCGTAAGTAGTATTACAGTTTTCCGTAGCTCTAGCCCTAAACAACTTAGAAAAGGATTATTCTTACGGAAAATTCCGTAACGGTAAACTGATCATATATAAAATTGTTTAGTTTCCTGTATTATTTGTTTCGTTATTGTATAAATATTGTTTATTTTTTGATAGTTGCAATAATTATGTAAATTAATGTACTGTAATTTGCATTGCAGCATGCACTCACGAATTATGCAAGGCTGCTTGTTCGGATGCTGGGAAACCACTTCCTGGAATCGAAGGTGGAAAATACTGTGACCTTGATGGATCTTGTAAATGTAATTAAGCACTATAAAATTTTACACATATATTTACACAAGATCCTCACAACGATATCTTCAACATATATGCACTAATTTACAAACAAAGCAATAAATGAACAATTCTTCGAAATTTGTACTTTTGATTAATATATATCTCTTGCATTTGAAAAAAATAATTATATTTTTGATCCCTTTTGTTACAAGTAAGAAAATCTTTTAAATAAAAAAGATTAAAAATTGTCTCATGATAAATGTATCTCCCAATTCCCCTTCGCTTTCGAAACTTAACTGCCCTCGCAAATTGAATTTTCACAAGGAAAACGAAAATACAACTGAGAAATGGTGCCGGAAAATAGGAAAACGTTAAAGAATAATTGTTCAATGTCAGTTTCTTTTTCACATTACTGTTCACCTCACTTTTTATTGCTTTTTGTTCCTTCTGCCTTAAGAATCTGATAACGCATATCATCATACCATTTACGAAAGAGACCCAACTCACTCATTCTCCGAACAATCCATTAATCCCCTCTGAATAAGGTGACAACTTCCTAAAAAAATACGACAACGTATACTCAGCAGAGCAATCCTCAACCACATGCAGCTTACTGTATCCATCTTCATAATAAAATTCCGTGTCATCTTCCGTAAAGAATAGGGGAGCAGCTCCTAATATGTGGAGCAGCCCCTGATGTGACGCACTATTATTATTATTATTATTATTATTATTATTATTGCACCATTAAGCCATTTCCCTCTCGGGGTAGGCGTGACTCACTCCGTGGGGAAGAGAGTATTTCATATCCGTGAAATTTTATGAAATTTGAACATTTTATTGAATTAAAAAAAAAGTTAGGAAATTTGCAGTTGAAAAGTTCTTGAAAATAATCGCAATAAAATACATAATGGAAGGAGAATACCCCCGCCCCCCCTTCCACCGATTACGAGTACAATAGTTCAATTTTCAATGATATGTTGAATATTTTAAATGTTACCTATTGGTAAATAAATTTCAATTTAATTTTCTCCCATAATATTTGATAGTAAATGATCAGATTAACTTATCTTTAACGCGGCTGTTAAACTTCCTAGATTTCCATCCTGCAGTTTAAAGAAATTGACGTATTCTGAAAGAACTTAGGGCACCTATTTGAATCATTTTATATATTGAGTGATGACCGGGTTAAATAATTATTCCGTTTTCATTAATTCTTTCATGTTTGTCATAAAAATTTCAGTCAACTCATTTATTGATGGTGTATAGTTATCATTAAAGTCGAACTCAAGAAATGAAAAGATAAAATTTTTTTATTAAACTTATAATTTTTTCTGATTTATAATTTGAAGTATTGTAGATGCCTTAGTAGATGCTTTAGCACGATACTTAAAGGACCCCCCACTAAATATACAGAAATTTTATTTTTGTGGAAATATCTAATTATATTTTTTTCTCTAATTTCAAATGTGCAGATAAATGCTTTAAAAATAAAGCATAGTAAAAAAGACCATGTTTAATCAAAAAATGTTTAAACTTTAAGTTTTTACATGTGTTTTAATAGACAAGGAAAACGACAGTTCCTGGGAACAGAAAAAGTCAAAAAAGCGTTTAAATTTATTTTAACAGATTTTTTAAATCTTTTAAGCATACAAACAAGAAAATCGACAATTTACATTAAAAAACATAGGGGTTTTTATTACTTTATTATGGCTGGGTATCAACTTAAAATAAACGTAAGAAACATATTCTGGCAGAGAAAAAAGTTTTGAATATTTAGGGCATCTTAAAACAAGCCTTAAAGTCTTTTCAATGATATCCCTTGCTAGGGTATGTTTCTTACATTTATTTTGAATTGATCGATTTCCATCCCCAATAGTATAATAAAAAAAAATATTTGTGGTTTTGTAGTATAATAAACAAAACTGTAATATTTTTTTTAGTAAATATCGATTTTCTTTTATTAACACTCAGAGAATGTTAAAATAACCCTTAAAATTATTTCAAAGACTTTTCTGTGTGTTTTTAGATTAATCATGGTATAACCTTTATGACATAAATCTTACGAAAAGCTTTTAAACTTGCATATGCTACTAATTAAAACTTTAAACATGTTTTTCTTATGCCCTATTTTTCTGAAATTTAATGTTTTACTTTCGAAAAGTTCTTTTTCATTTGTTATTATAAGACAGATAAGCACTGCGCTACATTACTATCGTCGAGAAAATTCTAGTCCTCTGGCTTTGACTTTGAAAAAGTAAGTGAAGAAAAAATGGCAGCGTAATGAAAGACATTTTAAAGGTGCAAATGTTGTGCGTTAATGAGCAAAAAAGTAATATTCCAAAACAAATTTGTTAGCTTACAGATCTGAAACTCTGTTGAAAAGTAAGGACATTTGATAGCTTTTAAAGACATTGAACTTTGATCCATAGTTTTTTATTGACAAAATATTAGGAAAAATTAGAAAAAATTCGTGGTAGTACTTTATACATTTCTGGACAGGTTGCCATTGAAAAATTTGCAAACTATACTATACACAAACAAACGATTAGGGGATTTTTTTTGCTTTTTTTTGCTCTCTAATGGAATACATAACGTGTCCTAAAAAACGACTCCTAAGTTGTACACACCTACCCCTCGTGATCAAAAACGTTCTGAAAGGGGAAAAACCACCTTGAACAATGTAAAAATTAATTAGAGCTCCAAATTAATTACTTGAAACTTAAAAATTTCCCTCTCATTATAATTTTACCAAAAAACTATCCTTCCACATAAACGCATGCAGAGGTGCTCATATATGTATGGAAAAAGTATTTAAAATAATAAAATTCAGAAACCACTCTTAGTCGATATTTTTTGCTCTTTCTTTTTTCTCTGATGAAATATAATACGTGCCCAAAAAACTACTCCTAATTCATGCATACAGTTCCCTACTGATCAAAAACGTTTTAAAAGTTGGAAAACCAGCTTGAACAATTAAAACGTGATTTAGAGCTCTAAATTAATTACCTGACACTTGAAAATTTCCCTCATTATAATTGTCCTCGAAAACTACCCTTCTACGTGAATGTGTGAAGCTGAACCTACATATGTATGAAAGGAGCATTAAAAAATACAGTTTAAAAAAACTGTTAGTTAATATTTTTTTCTTTTTTTTCTCAGTGATGACATATATTCCGTTTCCCAAAATAAACTACCCCTAAGTCATGCATACCTACCTTTTGCGATCGAAAACATTTTAAAAGTGGGAGGACATCCTTCAACAATGCAAAGATGATTTAGAGCTACAAATTAATTAATTGACACTTAAAAAGTTTCCTCTCATTATAATGTTTACCAAAAGCTACCCATTATCGTGAGTGAGCGGAGCTCATATATTAGTGTAAAAAGCACTTTTAAATTTTTCAATGTCCATTTTACACTTTTAAAACATTTTTTATGACGAGAGGAAGGTATGTATAACTTAGGGGTAGTTTTTGGGGCACATATTATATAGGGTCTGCCATTTTAATCTATCCAACTCAAAATCTCAGAACAGTCCGGGCCATATTTTAGTAAAATCTGTTTTGACCTTGAGATCAATTTTCAAGGTTATTTGAAGGTCCCATTGATTTTTTTTTAATGCGAACACCTATTGTTGACATTAGATTATAAAAGAACGGGAAATTTTACGTCCGAAATGATAGTGAGAGTCAATTTTCGCGAGGCCAAATAAAGGTTAAATCGAGGTTAAATTTCACAAATCATGCAAAAAATGATTTTTTTATTCTATTCCTTCAACACGTTTGGGCAACATAAAGATGGGGTGGATTTGGGACAAACGGCCTTGATCACCTTGACCTTGAGACCAACTTGGAACGTCATTCGAAGGTTTGTAATTCGAAGTGTTTTTTTTCTTCAACTAATACACCCGAAATCAAACCCACAAATTCACAAGCTCCAAACAGACAAACTCCATACTTTGACCTTCGAATGAACCTCCAAGTTGGACTCAAGGTTAAGGTGATCAGGGTAGTTCGTTCAAAATTCACCCCAGCTTTGTGTTACCCAAACGTGTTAAAAAAATAAAAAATAAAAATCATCTTCTGCATGATCTTTAAAATTTGACCTTGATTTAACCTATATTTAAATTTGCGAAAATTGACTCTAAATATCATTTCGGACGTAAATTTTCCCGCTCTTTCAGAATCTAATGTCAAAAATACGGGTTCTGATTTAAAAAAATCAACGTGACCTTTAAATAACTTTGAAAATTTATCTCAAGGTCAAAATATATTCTGCAGATTCTATTTTCTATTTCAGTTCCTATTTTCCTGAGCAACTTTTATTTGAGCAATTTTTTTGCATACCACTTAGTTAACGAGATTTTTGGGTGGATAGATTAACATGGTCCACCCTGTATATCATCAGACAGCAAAAAACGAGCAAAAAATATGAACTAACAGTGCTTTCTAAATTGTATTAGTTTTTATGCTTTTTTATACATATATATGTTTCGCTGCATACGCTCACGTGGAAGGGTAGTTATTTGGGAATATTATAATCAGAATTTAAGAATATAAATATAATATAAATGTAATAAGAATATAAGGCGGTTTTCCCACTTGCAATATATGTCATCAGAGAGAAAAAGAAGCTAAAAAATCTCCCCTTATCGTTCATCTCAGTATAATAATGTTTATTGAGTTTTCATTGGTGGCGGCGCTGAGCGGATGTCTTGCTAGCGCCGCCACCTTTTCACGGAAGTTAAAAATGAAACAAAAATTTTTTATAGGATAAAATTAACAAAAAAAAAACAAAAAATATGGCTCATTCCATTTTCTAATTTGCCTTAGTGGCAGCGCTAAGCGCACGGACCATTTCTCATTGGCTTTAATTTAAAGGTTGTGTATGTTTGTCTGTATGGATTCGTAAAGTACTTAAATTTATGTTATTGAAAATAATAAATCAATAAAATAGTTTAATCATTAGTTATTAAAATCTTTTGTTAATTATAAAAAATCGGCACTTTTTCGCAGCACAAGTCAGGTTAAAATTTAATACGAAGAATAAACATCTCGTATCAATCGTACTAATGTCACGGAATATCAGAGATATGAAAATGTCAAAAATGTAAACTTTTGTAATGTTTGTAAAATAATCATAGTTTTAACTATTATTTACTGAATAAAATTATTTTAGTTGTAAGTATACTAATAATAAATTATAATTATTTATCGAGAATAAAATATTATTCCGTCTCCATGCCCAGGAGCAATACCAGAAACAATTATCTATTGATGGATAGAGGTTTTAAAATCATACCCTTCACCGGGAATAATTTCATTGATATTTTGTCTATAAGAATATTGAATTATATATGTAAGCTTTATTTCAAATTTAAGATTTTCTTTATTTTTGAAAACTGATACAGTTAAATACTGTTGAATTTTTTTTATATACCCTAGATCGGGTTCCTCTAATTTAAGAACCGCGACTCTTAAGCAAAGGGTCTTGAGCAAAAAAACCGCTAAGGTGTTTAGGTATTATTTTTTCCTCCCATAGGCGCGAACACGTCATCTCTGGAATCTTCACACAAGTAATCATTCCCGGGTTAATTTTCCGATACCTCTCGGAATTCGATATTCCTATCTCTGATGATTGAAACCTCTCGTCAAATTTTATCACGAAACTACAATCTTTTCTTAGAAATATTAAAGATAAATAAATTTAACAATTTTTTAATAATTAGCTTTAAATTCACTTCTATGTTTTTATTAATATTAACGTAAAACTTAAAAATATTCGCTATTAGTTTCCTACTAAAATTTTCCTGAAGAGGAAGCCTACAAAGCCTCGAAACACGTTGGATCCTGGTAGTATCAAAAAGACGGATAAATAATAGAGAAATGAGAGCGATATCGTTTGATTACCTCTTTCTTTTTGCTCCCTCTTTTTTCTATTGTCATATACTTGTCACTAGCGATGCGTTTTATAACATTTTCAAAAAACATATTACTCTTATTTTAACTCTTTTTGTGCAATTATGCACAAATTGACTTTCTAGATTATTGGTTTTTCAAACCAGTTGTAAGAATATACTTTTTAAGTCTTCTCGTGCAATTTTGTTGCACAATTTTATTTTTTTTTAAGTTTATGTTGTTCAAAATATGTACTGTTAAATTTATTGAAAGATTAGAAGAGGCCATACCTCCGAGGATATTGCCGAAAAGTACATCAAAGATTTAGGAACACATGTAGCAGATCCTTCGAGCTGCAAACTTTGTCACAACGAACACCAGCTCTGAAAGCGCAAGACTGGTGTTATTCATAACACATAACAATCCTCAAAAGGATTGTGCTTTACACCATAAGGGGACGTTAGCATCCGCACCAGAAAATGTGGCATTCCCGTCAACATATGATATGTTCATTTGACATAAGAAGGCTGTCACATGATTTGATAGTTGTCTAGGTTTCCAAACTCTTTAAAGAGTGTCCTCATATCCTTAAATTGCAGAATTTCAGAAGACCCTAGTTTTCATCAGCTTTCAGTTTTGTTTTTTCGATTGTTGGATTTCTTCAAAGAAATCATGAAGTTCTCTTGATCAATCAAAGACTTATGAAACGATGGTATTTGTGAAAGTATTGAAATTGAGCTACAATAAATTGGATTACTCTTTTTCTTTTTTTTGGTTCCAGCGTGTAGATAATATTTCTTCCAGTAGGCGATTGAGTGTGTCTCTGTCAAGAACGAGGACGATGTATTTGTCCCTGATGTTTCAAAAAATTTAGACCAGCTTATGTTGTATTTGAAACTATGGCGACATTTGACTTAGTCTTAAAGATGATCCAAGTGAGACCGATTTGTCGGGCTAGTGGAATTGTGACGAGGTCAGTTCCCAGCTGGACTTTACAGGAAGCCATTAGCTTCTCTATGTACACGAAACATTGATATCCTTCCGGATAGGTCAGTGTTGTATCCGAGGGCGATTAATCTTCAGTGGTTGAAACCCTGCGGGTTTTGAAGCCAAATCAAAAGTTCACGTCAGCTTCGCGAGCCCGATACCTGAAAGCTCCCCTCTGGTTAAGTAATTCCTTACATTGTCCCAGGAGTCTCTTCTTGATTGATTATACTTGAGCTGCGCTCTCGTCGAAGATGCCAGGCACGCACGGCGCAGATCGCTCGAAACATGATATTCGTATAATGGAACTGAGATAACACTGAGAGAAAAATTAGACGTTTTAAAAAAATGGCATGAATATCAATTTAAATTTATTACGAGAAATATAGATGATATTAATCATTTAGATGAACCTATAAACTATTCTCGTTTTGTTTGAAAACATTGTGTTTTCAAAATATATTTAAGCTATTAATCTAAATATATAACGCTATTTTTCGAATCTTCACATCCATTTAAATTACCATTAATTTCTTTGACAATTTTTGAATCCTCTCAAAGTTTTTAAATCATGTGTAATTACCTTGAAATCCTTCGCATTTCATGGACATCGTACATGATCTAGTAAAATATATTAGGAAAGTTGAGCTAATTGTTGTAATCCTTTAAAAACCGTGGAATCCCTTAAAATTATTTTTTCCGTAAAATCTTTTAAAATCCTTGAAATCACTTGAAATCTTCTAATTTCTAAATATTACGAGATCCCTTCAAATCTTTGCAATCATTTTAAAATTCAGGAAGCATGCATTGGTTACTTAGTGTTGAAGGGGGTCACCGAAATCTTATTCTTATGTGAATAACGCTCCCTTCTTCAAATCCTAAAAATCAGTGTGAATCTTTCTCAATTTCTTTAAATCCTTTAAAATCTTTAAAAAGTAATTAAAAATATTTAAAACCCCCTGAAATCCTTTATAATATTCGGAAATTCTTTGAAATATCGATAAGTTATTCGAAATATCGATAAGTTATTTGAAATACCGTGATATGGTTTGAAATCTTATGATAAGCCTTAAAATGTTTAAAACCCCATTAAAATCCCCAAGCGTCCTTCAAAATTTGGTAAAAGACAGCGGCATCACCTGAAATCTCTTTTAAATCGTCTTAAATCCTTTCCTTCTTTTGAAATATCTTGAAATATTTTAATATCCCTTAAAAGCTCTTATAATCCCTTGAAATTTCTTTAACTGCTTTGTAATTTCTAGAAATCATTCCTTATTTCTTGAAACACCCTAAAATTTCTAGAATTCCGTAGAAAAATCGTTCAGAATCTGTAGAAGTCCCTGCAAATTTTATAGAATACCTTGAAAAAATTAAGATTCTCTCTTAAATTGCATTATGTAATTTCTTAAAACTTTTCACAGCTTTTAAAATCATTTTAAATCTAAAAACCTTTTGTAATGCTTTGGGATCGTTTAAAATACCCTAAAACTTTTGTAGTGTCCTGAAATATTTTGAAATCCTTTGAAATCTCAAGAAATCCCTGAAAAAAACTTTCTAAATCACTTTAAATTTGGTGAAATTTTTTTAACTTAATTTCTTTGATACCGCCTAAATGCAGTAGAGAAGCCCTTAAATTTATTTTCAGTTCACATAATTTAATTTGTTACATACAGCGAATTATCTTGAATTTTATTCAATTGTATTGAATTCTCTTTTAATTTAATTATGATGCCTAATTCAATTGAATTTATTCAACTTGCATTCATCTTGAATTGAATGAATTTTAACTTTAAAATTATATTAAACTTTAGTTTAGTTCATTAAATTAATTTGAAATTGACTTTTTCTCATTGACTAAATTTACTTAACTTATCATGAATCTCAATTGAATGCACTTTTAAATTAACCATAATTATAGAATTTTTCGAATGTACATTTTTAGTCTACTTAATTTAACTTTAATTTTTCTTTGAACCTTAATTGTATTATTTTTAATAATTGACCGGATCGTTACGAGATAAAAGTTTTTTAATTGGAAACCAGCGAAAAAAACTTTATTAATCAAGCTTATACCAAGTATTTCCTCATTGCAATATTCATATATATGAAGTGAAATAACTATTTGTATTACCAAATGGGTTTAAATAAGATCAATTAAAGAATATTATTAAATCAAATTACCTTTTCATTCTCGGAAAGCCATCTTTGCTTTACTTATTTTATTATTGAATCACTGATTCCATTTCCACATATTAGAACTGCACAGCTAAGGCAAATTACAGGGTAAATAGCTTAATTGTACATTTACAAGATTTAATTTACAAGTTGAGGCTTTGCTTTGATATTTCCGCAATTATTAATCACTAGGATGGGGTGAAATAAGTAAAAAAATTATTTTAATCGATTGAGCCGGTTTGAAGTCGGTTAGTATCTTCTGTTCTCTTTTTTAATTTGAAAATTCGATTTTTTAAACATTGAAAAAAATTCCTTTTGGTTATATAATATCCTTTTGTTATAATATAATATGATAATAATATTATTATTATTATTATATAATTATTTTTTATCTTGATTCTACATGCCAAGAGTTTTCATTTGAAGTGTCACAAAAAAATAGAAATAAAAAAACTTCAAGCATAAATTATTTTTCTTATAATTCCTATTTTTAACCAATAGTATAAGAAAAAATTAAAATGTCACATGACCAACTTTATTTTTTATCGAAATTTTACATGGCAAGATCTTCAATATCATTTATCCTCAACAAAAATGGGATCAAAAGAAAAACAGCCAGCACCCCTTAATTTCCCATTCTCTTTCCCTTTTTTGCCAAATAATTGTTTGTTACAAATGTAGAATTTTGTCGCAAACACCTTCAACTTCAAAGTATTATCAAAAAAATCCGTAGATGCAATTTATGACCGCCTGAAAAATGTAGTTCCAATAGGTACTGGTATCATGCCCAGCGACTTTTATAATAATAATTATTATTTATGACAAATTAATTAAAATTATAAAGCATTTATATTAAATATTACTATTGCCAAAATCTATGTAAACAACCTCCCTTAACGAATAAAAGCTCACCATAGTGACAAATCCATCAATCAATCATCAAGAAAACCATAAAAATCGACCATGCTTTCAATCTCATACGCCTAAGGATGCTGGAACCTTCATGATATACATGTGTCATACTTACGTCTTTATCAGGCATTCCCATAAACCAGATACCAGATTGCAATGAGAAACTAAGAGCTTCATCACGGAAACGTCAATCACAGATAATCAGCATGCAAATTGTAGGACGACATCCAATACAAAAATATGTTTCAAAAATATTTTTTATTTATGTTAGAAAAACCACACACAAACAAACAGGAAGTTAGATTCCTCGAATCTACACCCACGCATAATTACGATTCTTATAAATATGGGAGTATTCACAATCTCAATACACAAATAAGATGCTTTGACTCACACAAATTACCAAAACATCTAGAACGTCCTACCCCTCGATATCTAGGAAGGGTTACATGTATTTTTACAGCTGCATCATCGCCAAATATTGGCATATTATGGGCATATCACAATCCCTAATCGCTAATTGGTTATTATATTGTGCATGGATTTACCATTTTATTTAGAATATCCCGATGTCTAACAAACAAAACTTTTGATATGCGTATTCTCCAATCTTCTTCAAATTTATATATATTGTAGCGCATCAAAAATTAAGCGACACATTTTTTTTATCTGCGGAAAACACTTCTATGGGGTGAAAGCAACCTTCGAAAATCACCCCAAAAATTATTTTTGTCAATTCTAAAGTAAACCGATCAATTGTTATCTTTCAAATCAATTGCATTTTATTTCTCTTCGAACATCGAACATGTGCTGGGTATTGTGACCATTGGGTGATGCTACCCCTACGTTTCAGGGAGCAAACAGTAATTATTTTGTTCAAATTTTTCGTTATAAAAAGTGACATTTTTATTAAATCTGCCAAAAAAACTATTCTGTTATAAAGTTAAGATGAAATTGATGTTGACATATTTCAGTCTTTTCATGAAAAAAAAATCTTTAGTGGGTAAACTATACCCTGTATTCCATTTATTAAATTATTTACAACAAAAAAACAATTTCAGCTTATTCTGGGAATCCGATGGTAAGAAACTTCGGGTGCGGATTTAAATATTCTTTTTAAAGTGCACAAAACTGGAATTCGCCCTTATAAGTGTAAGAGGCTGAACTACCCTTACGTTAGTTTTACTTTTAAACTTCATGCGATGCTCATTATTCTTTGTAATAAATACTTAAATTAATATGGAAAAACAAATCTGTGTTACGTATTATTCTCATCTACCACGCTATAGGTCAGGGGGTGTAAACAACCCCTAATTGTCACCCCCAAAACAATGTTTCAATTGTCAGCTATAAACAGACACATGAATTAAAATCAAATCAGTTCCAATTAATTATGCATCATTCGATAATGTTATCAATTCTGTAAGATACTTAATCTTTGCATTTCTCTAAAATAAACCGCGAATTTAAAGAAGATCATTTTTGAATATATTATTTGTGTATCTAAAAACAATGCCAATGTCTGTTTTATAATCGATGGAGTATTAATGAAATGTTTTTTTCTCAATTCCCTATCTTTACATAATATATTATTCATAACATATTTTCGAGACAGCTCTGCTTTTATCACTTACCATAAGTGATATTTATTGCAAAATGAATCATTTGTATGAAACAGCGCAGTGCAGTTATTAATGTAATAAATTGTAAACCAAACATTGACATTGTTTTCAAATATATAAATCATCTCTTCGATAATGATCTTCTTGAAACATTATTTTTAGGGGTAACAATTAGGGGTTGTTTGAACCCCCTGTTCCATAGCGTGGTAAATGAGACAAATACATAACACATATTTATTTTCCATATTAATTTAAGTATTTAGTGAAAATAATAATGAGCATTGCATAACATTTAAAAGTGGATCTAATGCAAGGCTAGTTTACACTCTTAAAATTAGAAGGATTGACTTACTTTAAAATTAAGAAAACTAATTTTTGAAGGTGAATTTCAAGGGATGCTTTCACCTCTTAGAAGTGTTTTTCAAAAGAAAAAGAAACATGTGTCGCTTGGTTTTAGATGTCCTACAACATATATAAATTGGAAGAAGAGCGGAGGGAACCACGTTGAAAGGTTTCCTTGTAAGAAGGAATACCATGCACGTTGACAAACTGTGTCGTTCTTCAAATATGGGTATATATAATCATTTCTAATCACTCATTCGTATTCTACCTTATAAACATTTATAATTAGGTTTAGAACTAAAAATTCCTTCCATACTGAGAAAGGGATATAGTGCATTAGCGCCTCTGATAATGGATGTTTATTGGAAACTAGGCCAACACCTACTTTAATATCACTCGTTCATATGTAGATAAGAAGAAGGGTAACGTACATATATAAATACTGCTGATTATGAAGGAGAAATCAGTTTGCAATTTCCAAGAAGTGGGCAAAGCGAAAAATCGGTTCTTTATAAATCGGCTCAATTACAATTGGGGTCGCTTAGAACACCAACTAAGGTATAATTTAGATCATTTTTTTATCGTTTTCGGTTCCTTTTAAGCAAGTGGGGTTCATTTTTGTTGCAGCTCCTTTGGAACCAAACATGGGTTCCAATGGAAACACCAGTTTTTTCTGGGCAAGGGTGCTTGTTGACTCTTATTTGCAACACACGCAAATACATACATACATTTAGTTTTCTAATAAAAATGTCTTGAAAGTTATTTTTTCAACTTATTGCGAAACGGTTTTTGGCAACTAAACCTTATAGCAAAGTTTAAATTAGGGTGGTAACTAAAGATTAGGAAATAAAGACTATAAGGAATTGAAAAATTTGAAGTATTTCGCATTTTTTAAAAGTAACTGCTGAATAAATTGGATCTACTTCAATTTTTCAAATGTATCGTATTATAAATGACGCATCGTATCTTTGTGTCATAATTTTGGTATACAAGGAGAGAATATAATAATATTGAAAAAAAATTTTGAATCCGTGTATGGGTTAAATTTGCTGGCACGTGATTCAGCTTTTTCGTTAATTTATAGTTGGCTCGATTCAGTTTTTGAGGGAAATGAAGGTACCTACTTTAGTAATCAATTTCAATTTCAGTTTGCAAAATGAATTCCCACAATTTCAATATGTAAAAGGCAAGTTCTGCAAGTTCGCAAAAAGCTATTTTGGCATAGAGCCCACGCTTCAGAATACTGTATCCAACGACATGGATAATAAGAGTCTCGCATATCATCAACGCGAAGTTAGTGCGACCCAAATGTTTTCTTCGAAATAGTTTCTTAGCTTAATGCAGTCTCTATTTTTCTTCTTGCAAAAGTTTTCTAAAGCCACTAGCTAAATTTTACACTCGAAACCTTCCTTTTGACGATTTTTGAATTCTAATGACAAATTGCTATTTAAAGTCACTAGTTAATACAGGAGAAAGAAATCAGTTAAGATGGTTCGGGCATGTTGAGAGAATGAAAGATGAACGACTAACGAAACAAGTGTATCATGGTACAGTAAATGGCAGGGTTCCCAGAGGTAGACCGCGGATAGAATGGTTAGAATGTGTGAATGAGAACCTAGTTAGAAAAGGCATAAGAAATCATAGAAACACGAGAACCTTCATGAAAAAATGCATGGACGTGAAAGAAGCTAGAGAAGTATGCCATGACACACAAGTAGGGTTGCAAAATTAAAACCTTTATGAAAGGAAAAAATTTTTATTGAGCGTTCAATATGTAAATTTAAAACTCTAAAATTATTTTAACACTTTAAAATTACTGGAATTATGCGATCCCGCGAACCCGGTTTTCTCCGGGTGCGAGTTTCTTCTTATTATGTTTTTCTTTATTGTAGCATTTCGTTCATTTTTAAAACAAACTGCTGCTGGTTTATATAGTTAAAAATCTTTTTGATATTAATAATGACTAAGTTTGACATTAAACTTTCCTCTATTTTTAAAGATTTTATTTTAAAAAATTACAAGGAAAAAACAAATTTCAAAGTGCACAAAAAGAATATTATTTGACGGCAGATTGATAAAAATTGAGTGAAATGAGGACATTGTGAAATTTTGTACATATTTTATAATATTAAGCATCTTTATTTAACAAAAAATATAAACTTTTATTTTAAGTTGCATAAAACATAAGATTTGTTGACGAATGAAAAAACCCAATAATTTTGTATCTTCATTTATTCAATAAATGATATATATTTTTTTTGTTGAATGATTATGAAAAATAACTTGAAACATTACGCAAATGTCATTATGTCTTCGTCTTGCCCTACTTTTATTAATTTTTCGTCAAATAATTTTATCTTGTACAGGAAGGTAGAATATGAAGCGTTAGATTAGGAGCAAGAACTAAGCCTCTATTTTAACACCCCAAATGAAAGATTTAGAAATTTGTGCTCATAAGAGCGCTAAAATAGGTGCAAAAATCGTATTGGAATATCCTCTACTTTAAAACCTTAGCCCTTACAAATATTAGCGTGAAGAGTGTAATAGCTTAACTTTTAATTTTTTAAATAATAATTTTAAATTATTAAAAAAGAGAATTTTTTACCAAATAGTTGATTTTTGTTACTTAATTATGGTGCTTTTAAGAGAAAATTACGAATTTTCTTTACAAAACAGTAACAACAACGAATTAACAACGAAATAATTAAAAACAAAAACAATGCGATAAACGAAAAAAGAAAGTGCAGTTTATGTTTTATACCTTTGCCAAGAATTTCAACCTGAAAAGACGTTTGAGGGAAATTCACTCATGGGAAGAAAATCAAATTGAAAGTGAACTAAAGAAATCATTACAGTGTTAAAGGTACGTTTGAACTATTATAAAATATTGTTTTTAATGTTCTCAAATTCAGTTCTTACAGAAAACGTTTCAACGTTTTTCGATTTTACATTTATGAATTAACATTGTTTTTCATGTATTAAAAGTCAGTTCTTACAGAAAAATGTTGGGTCCTATCCTGAAAATTTCAAAATGTGGTCCAGATTGAAAACATTTTTCAATTTTATATTTATAATTGATTTTCTGTTACAGATAAGATGTACTCATGCATTGTTAGCATTTTTTTTTTGAATGCACAATGAAAACAGTGTTAACAATTTTTTAACGAATAGATTAGTTTCTATTTTTATCTTGTTACTGCTGCCTGATTTTGAATGCGAATTTTTTTGTTTTTATTTTCCATGTAGTTTTGAATGTCCATGTTTTCCTTTTTTTGGAAACGATTATTTCGTTTGAATCTCTTTTGCTTATAGTAACTATTTTTTAAAAATTTTTAATAATCAAAATTTGAACACTAGTTTTATTTTGCAGGTGCAATGAAAGATTCTCTGATCGCAAGATGATACAGGAGGACTATGACGTTAGCCTTCGAAGAACACACCAGTGTCGTTATTGAGGTATAAAAAGGACACGTAGTTCACGAAGCAGAAGCAATATCGGAACAGACACGATCGATAGCACTCCCTCAGACAGCGATTGGCCTTATCAAAACTATTCCAGAAGAACTACAACAGGATGCACGAAAAAATATCGAAGCTTCTGTCCACCATCAGCAGTAACTTGTAACGAAAGAGCCTCAAGAAGTTCGTCGACATCTGTGCCGCACTTGCCAGACTTGCCTGATCTACCAAGTCGCAAAAATATCGAGCAACAACGGTATTACAGTTATTATTATTATTACGCCATTAGGCCAGGGTAGGCGTGACTCACTCTGCGGGGAAGGGAGTAGTGTGAGGAAGGGGTTATAGGGGGCTGCTCTACCAATAACCTTCTTACCTTCGTTTATGCGTCTATCTAACTCCTCATCTATCTTACCGTCCCTA
>JAAAKG020172903.1:0-27166 GCA_010014905.2 Druon quercuslanigerum
TACATAAGAACAACATGACCTGATACCTCAGTTTCAGGTCAGCCCTGAAGAAGTGAACTGCAATGTTCACGAAACGTGAGTCAAATTGTTTTTTCAAATAACAGAAAAATGTTCCTAAAACTGAAAACCCGTTATGATATTATATTATTTAACAGAACTCAGAGTAACTGCCAAAGGATGAAACCAAATTACAGAATATTTTGTCGAAATAAGGGGAAAACTGAATCATAATTTATGACAAATTTAATTAATATTTAAACTATTAAGTAAACTTATGCTTTATGAAAGCATATAATATGTACTACAGTTTAAGGAAAATAAAGATATTTCATCATATTTATATGAAGTATGATAAAAAAAAACTTTTTCAAAGAAAATCTTTATTTTTGAGAACGTTTTGCCAAAAAAAAAGAAAAACTTCAATTCCTGTATAAACATTTTATTCTTATAGCAGTCATTAGTTTTACTTATCGCTACTATCATGACATTTAATAGAATAAAAGCTTATCTTTATGTAAAAATACTTTCGGGAATTTTAATATTCTTTTATTCAAAATATTTAATAAAAGAGAAAAGATTACGCTTCTAAAGAAAAATATAAAGAATACAAGATTATTACATACTGACAAACTTTTATCTTTGCCCAAATATTTTACTCTAATCGCTTTTACTATTTATTCTGAAGATTATATTATAAGATTTTATTGAATACGAGATTTTTTTCCTAAAAAAATTCTTATTTAACTTTAAGACCTCCAATTTTTATATTAATTATTTATTAACTAAATTCATCAGCACGTGGATTTTTTAATTTAAAAATCTGTTAGTATTGGGTGAAACCTGCAGAGGTTAGGCTATTTCATCTGTGCTCATCATTTCGTTAGTTGAAAAAAAAACTTTTCATTAAATAATGTGATAAAAAAAATGTAGGTTATTTTAACTTACATTTAAAAAAGAAAGAATTTCTACGAATTGCACATTGTTGAAAATCTGAACCTAAACCGGATCTTATCTTAATTATTTACCAATTTTGTAGACCATAAGAGGAATATTTATTCCTTAGTTTATAAATATGATTAATTTTTGGGGGCATAGTCCATATACATTTATTTCACTAAGTATCGTAGTGTGACAAAAACCAAATTTTGTTCAAAAATATTTAATTTTCAAGGAATTTTAAACTGAAAAAGGAAGTGATCAAAGTCAGTTGTACGGTAAAGACTGTTTTTGGAAAAATGTATTCCTTTATACTTTAGGAATTATAATATTTTAATTGCTGATGATATTTTTGAAAAGATTATTTCTCCTGAGAAAAATATAAAAAATACGAGAATATTATTTATTTAAGAAATTTTATCTCTGACCTACTATTTCATTCTTATCTGTTTTATTTGTAATTCCTAAGCTAATATCATGAGATTTTATCCAACAAGAGTTGATTTCCATGAAAAACTTCTCTAAATTTTTAAGCTCGCCAAAAAAAACATTGTTAAATTATTAAAATTTGACATTAATATATTTATTTACAAAAAGCTGATGAGTTAAAAATTTGTTAACAATATTGCTCATCATCTTCTGCATCTGAAAAAACAGGTCCTACGAAGGTGTCTGTCTGTTCATCGTTTCGTTTGTGAACAGGATAACTTTTTACAGACTGATCGCGTTAGTTTATGTTTTGTAACTTGTTTTCAGTGCCAGAAATGTTTACGTACATTAAGCAGCATGTTTTGACCAACTAGGAAAAAAATTAATAGATGAAATACAAAGCTGAGACTCACGGGGTTATTGGGCTTTAGGGTATAACTTGTCAAGGGATTAAGGATATAAGGGGTTATTTAGTTATTAGTTTATCTCTTGGATTCCTGAGAAAAGTTGAGGCGATTGTGTAAAACAGACGTAGGGTTCGGATTCAACGAATCCAAAAACTTATAATAAGGTTGGTCTGGTAACTGAAATTCAAACCGTGAGAGAGAAAATGCATTTAATTTTTATTATTATTCGTATTTCCAAAGCATTTCTTACATTCTTTGTCTTGTTCAGCTGAAAAAAAGAAAAACAATCCAGCTTTATATTTTCTGCAATTAAGTTAATGATGTAAAGTATTATGGTTCGCACGAGGATTTACATTTTTTATTATAAAATTCAATTTGATCGGGCGATTAATTCCTACTGGAACTTCCCTGACTTCATCTCGGGTCAATGTTGTAATCCTGTCGGTTTCCATGTTAATTTTCGCTCGTTTATTGCCAATACTTTTATATAATCCAGCAAGAATATTAGTACTCTCCAATATTGCAAAGACTTCTCCTTCAGATGTTGATAATACAATTTGTTCTCGGTTTGGAATAAGTACGTAGTCATTATGCCTTACCATTAGTCTGAGTAGGTTATTCAGAGGAAAAGTGTATTTTCGAAGTTCAAATACATGCTGCGAATTCCTAATGGGAGTAAGCCGAAGAAATTGAAGTTCTTCAAGTTCATATCCAAATCCATCTGAGGAAGGAAGCCTACCTGGTAGATCCATATACCTTTCAAGAGATCTGGACCTGGCACGACTTGATGGTCCGGCAGGAGAAGGCCGCCAGTCTGGAGAATGAGATGTAGCAGGCGGAAGAGACCTTTCAGCAGAACCAGATTGGTCAGAAGAATAAGAAGTTCCGCCACAGGAAAGATCAGGAATAGGTTCACCATTAGGCAAACAGTCGAACAGTGAACTTAACTCTGGATGAAAAAAGAGAGAATTATTTTTTTTGCCACACTTATTTTCTAAAGGAATTTTGATATATAATAAACTTCTTGTTGTAAAATTATGGCGTCGAATGCCAAAAGGATATATCTAATTATTCCGCGCGACTTGCGGATTCTGGCCTTTTTGGTTTGGAGCCAGATTCTGATCCCAACCCCTGCACAGCTTTACGAAATAATTTTCTGTCTCCTTTTAGCACGTGGAGCCTCAGTTTCGAGACAAAACTAAGAAAATAAGAGAAGATCGCCCATTTCGTGCCAACTCAAATATTTTTTGGAAAAAATAGCAGCTACCAAATGCAATTCAAAATACGTAGGACGCATTCTTATTTGTGGAAACCTTATAAATTTTTCTAAATTAAAAATATATTATTATATTCACCACAAGAGTTGAAGATGACTGCCAAGGATAAGACCAGATTATGGACGATTCTCATTTTTCCCAAGTTAAAGTAAAACTGATTAAGTTGCTACAGAAGAAATTGATTACGAGTGTATCCGAGGATTGATTAATAATATAACTGGTGCTCTCTTTGAGTATAGCATATATAATATAGTCGCTATCTCTTAAAATATACAGAACTGATACTTCTACGATATTTACATTATATATCTTTCACTAGGTATCATAAAGCAAAATAAAAACAACTTTGTTTTAAAATATTGGCTTTCACAGGTATTTTGCCCCAACAAGGGTAGTCAGTTATCGCTAATATGGTGAGATTTCATGGCAAGAATTTCTGAAAATTAATTTCCTAATAAGCGAAATCATCGGTAAATAATTAGACTAAAGTTGAATTCTCCACCAAATAATTTAATTTTGGTTCCCAAAATAAAAATGGTCTGCAAAACAGTGGAGTTTTCAACATAAAAGTTACTTCTAAAAAACAAAAAATGTAGTGAAGAAAGAAAAAAAAACTCTATCAAACTTTTGAATTTTCAGCAAGAAAGTAAGTAATAAAGCTTTTAAATAAATGATGAAATTTTTAGCAAAAAAACAATTAATTTTCAACATCCATCCACACATTATCTCCAGGCCGACCATTCCTTCCTCACTTCGCATCGCCTCTCACGCATGTCGCTACTTTCTCGCCTCGCATACATGACGCATAAAATTTACAATATGTACAATTTTCTTAAATCTACTTCCTCTTCTATATACAATTATCCCTTCTCCATTCGTCTTCCTCCTTCCTTCTCTTCTTCTCCACCTTACACAAAACCCCATTCACCCATGCCACTGCCCTTTTGTCCCATCTTTCATGCAACAATACCTCCATGCTTAGCCCACTCCTTTCCACCTCTTCAAACTTCTCCAACCAGTGTTCCGCTTTTGCATCCACCTTTCCGCACAATTCACACATCCTCTTCTCTCCAGAAGGCCAGAACCTATTACAACTCTCCATGCATCCGCATCTCATTCTCTCTACAATTTCCTGAGTTCTTTTCTCTCTTTTCTCATACAAATATTGCGCTCTGTCCCTTAGCATAATCCACACATGATTGCCCTTGTACCTTGACTGTCTTATTCTCTTCTCCCCTGTTTCCTTTTCTCTCTCTTTGTTTCTCTCTCTCTCTCCATGCTGTTCCTTTTTTCCAACTCATACACCCTCCTTCCTTCTTCATGCATCCATTTCACTGCAACCATCTGCAATCTATTCGTGCTAAAATATCTTTCCCTTTCCACATTCATCCTCCAACCCCTACGTCTGTTCTCCTTTTTCCACCAACATTTCCTAACCAGCTTCTTTCACCTCTCTACTAAACATTTCTATTCATATTTACACGCTCGGCTCCCCGTTTTAATCCCTAAAATCGTTCTTTCTGTCTCCCTCCTGCCAGTTTAGTTTGGCGTATGCCTTGCTAACGCCAGTGTCCACTTTACACATCTCTCCTGTACCCTATTCACCTCCTCACTTACCTTCTACCCTCACACGCCTACTCTTCATTCCACCTTTCCAACCTACACCACCACTTCATTCTCCTTACAAAATCATCTGCAAACAACCTCTTTCCCAGCCCCACATTTGCCTCTCTCTCTCTCTCTCTCTCTCTCTCTCTCTTTTAGATGACCATCCACTTTCCCATTCCTTGGAAACAGAAAGCCTAGGTACACAAACTCTTTCACTTCCTGTACCGCTTTCCCCTAAACTATTTTTGTCTAAGTATCTTCTCAACATTTTCATCATCTCCTTTAAAGCCACTTCGCTCTTTGCTTGCAGCACTATCTCATCTGCATATGCGAGTGACCATATCCTTACCCCTCCTACACTAACTCCTCCTTTCACTCTGGCTGCTAGCTTACTTTCCATATCTGCGATGAAAATTGGAAACAGAACTGGGCTAAAAAAACATAAAGGTGCTTCATTTGAACTTTGAACACACCGTTTTCATGGAATTAAACAAATTTGTTTAGTTTAAACAAAAGTAAGCTTCGTATTTCCCCTATTTGATACATGTGTATTGTGTGGAATGGAGTTTGTCTCGTTACGCTGCAGCCGTTTTTTACAATTACACAAATATGTATAGTTGTTTCGTATAAGAAAATCGTGGTGGAGTTCATTAATCCATCGGTCGCGGACTGAAGCTTCCTCGTGACGGTAGGTTCAGTTAGGACGACGCGTCGTCGTCTGCCGTCTCGACGGCAGACCCGCGGAATGCATCGGCTTTCTTCGGCTTGACTCAGCCAGGCCACTCTCTCTGCGCACCTCCGACTGACATTTGAGTGGTGGGGATGCGGCTTCGAAAAGTACCCCCTCCACTTACCAACACGTGCCATAGAATGCCTTAACGGCAGTTAATTTTACCCAAAATTATTATTAAAACGTCGTGTAACGAGTCAAATAATCTTTTCTCGATTTTGTAAAAATTCGGTTACTTATTTATAATTGTGACAAAATAATAACTGATTTAAAAGCATCTTAAATCATACTAGACTTATTAAATGTCTTTTTTAAAATATAAAATGGTATAAATTATTATTGACAGGAAGGGGTGAAAATTTTGAAATTTTCAGTGATATCGTGTATTTCGGTTATTTTTCAGTCTTTTAATGTTAAGAAAAAAAATTTCTTCAAGTACAGTATTTATGAGTTTCTTCATATCCTTTCCATTTATCATAAGCATTTTATAGGAAAATAAATATTTTTGTCATTTAAGTTTTTGCCTTTAAGAGTTTTGAGGATTAAAAGAAGCATTTTTATTTTTTATTTATGAAAGTAAGCGATGAGTAGGTTTTGACAATATACAATCTGTTTTAGCGATTTTGAAAAATTTTAATATCAATTTTAAAAAAATTGATCTACTACTGCTTCAAAAAAACTTTCTTCGTCAAATCCATGTTTTAAAAAAAATATATATTTTACCTTGAAGGATGTAAGACCCAAATGGATGTGACTTTTTCTATAGAAGGACAAGTTTTGAAAATTGCTTGGGCTAAAAGGGAAACTTGGGTTTTTTCCTTCAAGCAATTTCAAATTAGGAAGTAAAATTGACTTTTCTATTGACAAAATATCAGTTTTACATGATCAATGTTATAGCCAATAAAGCTCGTGCATGTACAACAATGTTCTAAACAATTATTTTTGACAAAAAAATTATATTTTACTTTTTAATGTTTTAATTCTACACAAAACAAAATTTGAAGAAAGAAAATTCTTTATTAAAAAAGGCAAATTCATTTTTGAATTTTATTTTTGAATGTCAAATAGTTATTATTTTTTTATATTTTTACAACCGATGAAAAGGGCATGAAACTCCATATAGAAATTGTATTAGAAAATATATTTTTAATATCAAAATAGTTGAAAATGCTTTCAAATAAATAGCTTATTTTAATAAGAAATAATATGCACTTTAGAATTTTTTTTTAATGTCGTGTTTAGAGGACAAATATTTCTTTATAAAAATGTGAAGCTGTACTATACAACATTTTTTATCCAGTAGCCCAACACTTTGCACAAATTTGACTTAGATCAGACCACGGTGTGCTCACTCCCATGTATTTCTAGAGGGCACTTATAGATTGTGGCAAAATGCAAGATCAGCGCCACCGAGGGGACCGAGCAAGAACTACTGTCTATAGCAACAACACCCGCCCTACCCTTCTTACCTTAATTTTTAGTTTATGTTTACTTCTCTTTCGGAAATAAGTAAATGAGTAATAATAACCAATAACACAAACCAAAAATTGAACAAAGTCAAATCGATCATCGATCAAATGCAATCAAATTTTAAACTCTCTTGGAATGGTCCTATCATAGAACGATTCCTACAGACTTTAAAATTTGATTGTTTGTTTTATCATAGAACGATTCCAACATTTGATTTCAGTTGATCAATTATCGATTTTATTTTGTTTAATTTTTAGTTTGTGTTATCGCTGAAAATCCATTGAGAATCGAAGTTCATCACGTTATGCATCTACATTGAACATGAGCAAACTTGCGCAGACGATAGAACTTCTTTAGTCTGCTCAAGATCATTTAGAATTTCGAACTCACACGAGCGCCTCCTAGGGGACGTAGCATTTACTACTATTCTTGCGCCACTTTGCCGATTGGAGTGCGCACACCGTGGATCAGAAGATGTGAATGAAATGTGCCATGAGCGTTTACCCGACGCGACACAGCAGAGAATATTTGGAATATTAAGGCCAGGCAATGTGCTAAAAGAATACCTAAGGGAATTACGTTTAAGCATAGGTATATTTATGATATTGTTGTTATTTTTTAAATTCCAATTTGAAACGTTTTTTTTTTTTTTTTGAAATCTAAAAGAAATAGCTGGTACGAATTGATCGTCCGGCAGGAGAAGACCGCCTGTTCGGAAAATAAGGTCTAGCAGGTGGAAGAGACCTGCCTGTAGAGCCAGATTGATAAACACAATAAGAAGGTCTGCCACGAGGAACAACAGGAATAGGATCACCATTAGGTAAACAGTCGAAGAGTGAACCTAACTCTGTATGGAAAAAGTAATAATTACTTTTTTTGAATACTTATTTTCTAAATAAATGCTGATATATCACGAACAATACAAAAAGGAGATATATAATTATTTCGGAAGAGTTTCGGTTTTGCCTCAGTTTCGAGACAAGGCTAAGAAAACAAGAGAAGATCGCCCATTTCGTGCCAATTCAAATATTTTTTGGAAAAAATAGCAGCTACAGGATACAATTTAAAATACGTAGGACCTATTGTTATTTGTGGAAACCTTGTTAATTTTTCTAAATGGAAAATATATTATTATATTTACCAAAAGAGTTGAAGATGACTGCCAAAGATAAGAGCAGATTATAGACGATTCTCATTTTTCTCCAGTTAAAGTAAAACTGATTAAGTTGCTACAGAAGAATTTGATTACGAATGTAACCAAGGATTAATTACTTATAAACCTGGTGCTATCTTGGAGTATAGTGTATATAATATAGTCTTTATATTTTAAATTATACTGGACATATACTTCTTTGATATTTACATTTAATTAAATAATTCAAAGGAAAAAATTGAGTAAGGATCTTCCACATAACACGTGCTTTCTGCAGGTGAAAGGTGGGATTCAACCAAAGACCACGTTGCATATCCGAAATCATCGGTACATAATCAGACTAAAAGAACAGCTTCTAGTATAGAGGCCTTTTGACCTTCTAATTTCCAGCCCCTTCGCCATTTTATGTAAATGATTCTTTTTTAAATAATTCGAGTAGGAAGTAGATCTTTTTAAATCTTTCTAAAATATTTTTATACGCTTCACAGATGTCACTACATGAAGCGAAAACAAACCCTAACGATCGAAAGTAGAATCGAAAGCAGTATCGAAAATAGGGTAGTTGAATTTTTATTTTAAATAATTAATTTTCATTACAAAAACTGATTTTCTACAGAAAAGTAGTAAGATTTTTGATTCTCTACGAAATAATTAAAGGAAAAAGACTCAATCAAACTTTTGAATTTTCAACCAAAAAAGTATCATTATTCAAAAATGTGTTGAATTTTCAATAAAGTAATTCAATTTTAAAATAAATGATTAAATTATTAGCAAAAAAATTAATGCTCAAGCCAGTGAAAGGACTCAGATCATTATATAAAAAAATCATATATAGATAAACGTTTATTTTTCAGCCAGCTGTCCTTAAAAACTTCACTTGCTTACACTTTCATTTTCACAGAATTTCCTTGAAACTACCTCTTAAAAACTAACAATCATCCACACATTATCTCTTAGCTGATCTTGCCTTCCTCTGCCTCCGCAGCTAATCCGTAATACAATACCTCCATGCTTATCCCATTCCTTTCTACCTCTTCACACTCCTCCAACCATTGTTCCACTTTTGCATCTCCCTTTTAACACAATTTACACATCTTCTTCTCTCGAGAAAGCCAGAACCTATTATAACTCTCCATGCTTCCGCATCTCATTCTCGCTATGAGTTCCTGACTTCCTTGCTCTCCTTTCTCACACAAATATTGCGCTCTCTTCCTTGACTAGTTCCCATTTAAACTTAACCCTCTTATTCTCTCCTACTCTGCTTCCTTCTCTCTTTCGATGCACTTTCTCTTGATAAACGTATACACCCTCCTTCCTTCCTCATGTATCCTTCTCACTTCATCCATCTGCAATCCATTCGTTCTAAAACAACTTTTCCTTCTCACCTCCATACATCCATCCCTACGTCTGTTCTCCTTCTCCCACCAATATTTCCTAACCAGCTTATTTCCCCTCTCTACTAAACATTTCTATTCATATTTACACGCTCGGCTTCCCGTTTTAATCCCTAAAATCGTTCTTCCTGTCTCCCTTCTGCCAATTTAGTTTGGCGTATTCCTTGCTAACGCCAGTGTCCACTTTAAATATCTCTCCTGTATCCTATTTACCTCCTCACTTACATTCCACCCTCACACCCCCACTCTTCATTCCACCTTCCCAACCTTCACCATCCACTTGATTCTCCTTACAAAATCATCTGCGAAAAACCTCTTTCCCAGCCCTTACACTTGCCTCATCACCAGATATGCCTTTCTCACTCTCTCTTTTATATGGCCATCCAATCCCCTATTCCTCTGAAACAGGAAGCCCAGGTACACAAACTCTTTCACCTCCTGTACCGATTTTGTCCTCCACTTCCACTAACATTGCTTGACTCGACCAGGCCACTCTCTCTGCGCGCCACCGACTGACATTTGAGTCGTGGGGATGCGGCTTCGAAAAGTACCCCCTCCGCTTACCCTATACGTTCTATAGAATTCCGTAACAGCAGTAAGTTTTACACAAAATTCGGTAATACTATAATTAGGCGCCTATTTTATAAGGTAATTTTCTTGGAATCCTTCGTTTTATTTTATTTCGCGAGCACCCAGTCACATGCCCATAAAAAGTGAACAACTAAAAGAAACTGAAACAAGTTTTTAAAATATAAATTAACAATATAACGTCGCGTAAAGAATCAAATATTCTTTTCTTTATTTTGTGAAAATTCGGTTACTTATTTATAAGTGTGACAAAATAGTAACTAATTTGAAACCATCTTAAATCATACTAGACTTATTAAATGGCTTTTTAAAAATATAAAATGGTATAAATTATTAACTGTTCATAATGAAAAATTTTCGCAAGTCTATAAGCATTAGATGAAAAAATGTATAACGTGTCATTGACGCTGAGTTCAAGTTCATTTACGTGTCAGTGTGTTTATATCGGATTGCAGATAAAACATAAACGACACTGTACATTTATCGTACATTTAACCTAACAAGGGTCACTTGTAGGGTGAATTACAGTAGAATAGTAATAATTTGTACAAGTGAAATAGCAACAAGTTAATTAATTTATTTTTAAAAATGGATTTTAACGAAGAGTACTCCGCTTAAGATCAAACTTGGGCTTAATGTTGTGCCCTTGGATAGTAAAGAATAAGGTTTTTTTATTATCATTTGGATACATATTGACTGAGGGGGGGAGGGGTGCTAAGTTTTATCTTTCTAAAATATGTGATTAGCAGTCGGTTAATGAGCGGCATTTTTCTTTGCGATAGGAAATTGAAGCAGCGAACGCTACATGGCGCCAAGTCCACTTTTTAAGGAAATTGAGTTTACGTCCAAAACTATACCTTCTCGCTTTTTTACATCTATTTCAGTACAAAATTTCAGGTTTTGCAGTTTTTAACCCAAAAATGTAATATTTAAACGTGTTATTGTATTCAAATATCTAAAAATTTAAAAAGTTGAAAATGAATGAATGAATCATGAACCAATTACCCACGTGGACTTTATTTTTCGAGGTCAAAGATAGAATTCTTTCTATTTTCACTACTTTTGCATACACACTTTATTTCTGTAATTCGCAAGCTTAGCTCTTCTACTAGTCACACACCATTTTCAAGATTTATTTATAGAAAAAGTGAACTGTTTCCTCGTCAAATGGAAAAGTAACAGTCGCCTTAGTCGCTAAATTGAAATAGAAATAAAATTGTCCTTTCTCGTAACGCACTGCACCTTACCTGAATATGAGGACTTTGTTGTGCAACAAGACATAAAAATCAACTTCTCATTATATAGATTAATCTTAAATAGATTTTATGATGTTGTTTTAATGTCCTGTCAATACAAAAATTGATTTATATTGTTGGCTTCAACTTACTGGGTAGGACAAGGTAAAATCAGATTGAATGATTTTCTTAATGAAAATAAATATCATTGTGAGTTTAAAATGCAACACAACTATCACCAAAAATTAAATCAATTTTTGGCCAACTAAAGATATTTTAATAAAATCAGCCTACAGTAATAATTAAATTGAGAATATTGTTCCAAGTAATGGAAAAAGCGTATTAATTTATTAAAAAACAATTTGATTATCATTTTAAGTAAGGATTATTCTGGTGCTTCATTAGAGATTAAAATATCTGCTATAGTCTTAATCTGGTATAATGTAGATCAGGCTCGGTCAACTCCTGTTTTTGCCAAATTTATTGGGTTGCCCATCGCAGATGGCACTGAGCCGCGACACCGAGGAGGAAAGGGCGCGTGCGCGGTAATTTGAATTTGTTTGTTGTTATGTCATGGTGTCACATAGTCTAGACACGTGAATTAAAAAGTCATAAAAAGTTTCGTTAGAATGGATCCAAAAAATTGTGCAATGAGTGACTGTGATTTGAAAAAATAGAAAGAAGGAAGTGATAGGGCACCAGTTTCCATCGCGACGAAGTATAGGTCTGCAGTGGGTGCAGACTACCCTGTAGCCTTGCAAAATTTATCGTATGAGACCATAACCTCCAAACGTTCAAAAACATTCCTGTATTTATTTCATTTCACTGAAAATAAAGGCAAAATGGAGTTAATGAGAAACAAGAAATGAGAAATAGGATGCTTATTATTCTTAATTTCTCATTTTGCGTTTCTTATTTGCTTCATTTTGTCTTTATTTTTCCTTTTTTCCTAAATTTCTTTAGCATGTAATACATGCAAGGAAGGGGCATATACATATATAAGTACCAACACATATGCACTTTTATAGTTGGGATGCCATTTTTTACTACAGGAGTTGACCGAGCCTGATATAGATGGTTCAAGGTGGTAGTTCAGAGATATTTACATTTTATTATTTAGTGTAATAAAATAATGTTCGTTACTTCAGCCATCATCTGTGAAGAGAAAGCAATTTCTTCGAAATGAACATCGTTATAAATCTGAACTCGCACCTTAACTTATTCTATCAATTTAAAAACTTTGTGGGCTATAATAGAAATGATAGCTGCAGGGCGTACCATGCACAATGCCCACAATGCGGCATTAAGAGTGCTTTATTACCATCTCTGTAACTCTTACGGCATTAACCTTGATATCGCTCTGCTAACCGCTCCTAGGGAAATAAACTCAATTGTCGAGAATGAGAAGTGCCGCATATACTGGAACTTTATATTCTCGACAATTGTTTCTGTTGCACGCTCGAGGCCTGACATAGTTCTCCTTGACTTCGAGAAGCGAACCATGTTCGTTATAGAATTTTCGGCACCAGCTGACAAAAACATCATAGTCAAGGAGAATGAAAAGAAAGAGAGGTATACAGACCTTGTAAGGGAGTTGCGACGATTGTACCCAGAATATTCTGTTAAATTAATCGTCCTCATCATCGGCGCTCTTGATGGTGCCAAGCTTTCGCTAGTTAATAACCTAAAAAGCATCCCTGCGTGTAAACAACATGCTAAAACTCTTGCAGGGAAAATGCAGAAGGCGGTCGTCCTTGGTTCGTTCTGTGTCCTCAGGGTGCACGAGACTTTTGCCGGATCGCCGTATTGATTCTGCCACAGACTGTAACCACCTATCTCATGGTAGTGAGACGTGGTTATGGCTGAAATTTTACCGCGATTTCGCTGGGATCGGGTGCAAATGTTCAGATTAGCACCCGATCCCGGCGAAATCCTGCGGCTGTCCTTATGACAAATATTTTAATTATATATAGTCCAGAACTAAAGTTTGTTTTAAAAGCTTCGATTTTTAAGGAAGTGAATCATCTCACTGTTCTTGAAGTTTTAGTTTTAAGTCAGTTGTGCGGTGAAAACAATTTTTGGAAAAAATGTATTGTATTATACTTTCAGAAATTATAATATTATTTTCATTTATAGTATTAAAAAAAAAAGATTATTTTTCTCTTGAAAAATATGAAAAATACAACAATATTATTTATTTAAGAACTTTTGTCTCTGACCGACTATTTTACTCTTATCACTTTTGTTTTTAATTCTCAAGCTAATATCATAAGATTTTATTGAATAAGAGCTTATTTTCGTAAAAAAATATTCTTAAGAACTTTAAGGCCTCCAATCTTCAAAATTAATTTTTCATTAACTAAAATCAACAGTCAATCATCAGCAATATTTTTTAAATATTATAATTTGACATTCATTTATTTATTTTCGAAAAGTAGATAAAGAATGTTTGTAGAAAAGAAATTTAAAAATTTTTTTTAATTAATTTTAACTTGTAACTCTTCCTGGATCTTGCTCACATGGTTGAAACTCAATAAATATTGTTTATCTAAACACCCTTCAATATATTTAAACCTAAAAGTATATTTTGCAACCCTTTTGCTTATTCAATAAAAATTTAATTCGCTAATAGAACCGTTAAATATAATTTATCTTTTATAACATATCCAATTTTGAGAACGGTCCAAAGTGTAAAATCGAAAGTGTAGAATTCCCAAATGTGCACGTGCATGTTCAAAACTCTGTAGTCTGTAAACCGGGTAACATTTTAGAGACTAATAGCATCAGATTGCCCTTTGGCACACATTTTTAGGGCTCATGAATCATGGGGTTATGAGGTTAAGAGGTTCTGAGATCGATTGTTTGAAGGGTAATAAACTTAATCAATTATGGAGGTTAAGTGGTGAAGGGATCAAGGATGTAAGGGGTTATCGGCCTTTGATGTCATTTTTTGAAGTAATGAAAAAACCTGACGCGATCGCGATGGGGTCAAATGGACTTCGGACTCGGATAGAATACATGGGGCATTAAAGAAAGACAATACATGGACTTTTCATTATTATTTGTATTTCCAATTATATTTTACATTTATGACGACTTTGAATGAGAAAAAGAATTACATTCTAGCTTTATAATTGCTGTAATTGAGTTAATGGTGTAAAGTATTGTGGTTCGTACGAGGATTTACATTTTTTATTTAAAAATTCAATCTGATCGGGCGATTATTTCCTACTGGAACTTCCATGATTTCATCTCGAATCAATGTTGTTATCTTGGCGGTTTTTATGTTAATTTTCGCTCGTTTGTTGCCCAAACTTCTATAAAATCCAGCAAACACATAAGTACTCTCCAATATTGCAAAGACTTCTCCTTCAGATGTTGATAATAAAATTTGTTCTAGGTTTGGAATAAGTGCAAACTCATTAAGCCCTACTTTTAGTTTAACTAGGTTATTTGCAGGAAAAGTGTATTTTCGAAGTTCGAATACCTGCTGCGAATTCCTAATGGCAGCAAGCCGAAGAAATGGAAGTTCTTCAAGTTCATATCTAAATCCATCTAAAGAAGGAAGCCTGCTCGGTATATCCCTGTACCTTTCAAGAAATCTGGACCTGGTACGAATTGATGGTCCGGCAGGAGAAGATCGCCTTACCGTAGAATAAAGTTTAGCAGACGAAAAAGACCTATCCTGAGAGCCAGATTTTTCAAAACAATAAGAAGGTCTGCTACGAGGAACACCAGGAATAGGATCGCCATTAGCTAAACAGTCGAAGAGTGAACTTAACTCTGGATGAGAAAAGAGAGAATTACTTCTTTTAACATACATATTTTCTAAAGGAATGTTGATATATAATAAACTTCTTGTTGTAATATTAAGGCGTCGAATGCAATTAGGAGATATATAATTATTTTACAAAAGTTGCGGAGGCTAGTTTCTTGGTTTGAAGCCAGATTATGATCCCAACCCCTGAACAGCTTCACGAAATAATTTTTCTGTCTCCTTTTAGCACGTGGAGCCTCAGTTTCAAGACAAAACTAAGAAAATAAGAGAAGATCGCCCATTTCGTGCCAATTCAAATGTTTTTTGGAAAAAATAGCAGCTACATGATACAATTCAAATTACGTAAGATAAATTGTTAATTGTGGAAACTTCTTCATTAAAAATATATTATTATATTCACCAAAAGAGTTGAAGATGACTGCCAAGGATAAGATCAAATTATAGACGATTCTCATTTTTCTCCAGTAAGAGAAAAATGATTAATGTGCTCTCTTGTAATATAGTACGTAGATAATATAGTCGTTATCTCTTAAATTATACAGGACTGAAGCTTCTTCAATATTTACATTTAATTAAATCATTCAAAGAACAAAATTTACTCAAAAGCCTTCCATAACCCACGTGGTTTCTTTGGAGATTGGGAGGGATTCGATGAAAGGGCACGTTGCATATATTTTACTTTGTTTCATAAAGCGAAAATAAGAACTTTCTTAAAAAATATTAGTTTTTAAAGATATTTTGCCCCAATAAAGGATGTGAGTTAAGTCAGTGTTCACGAATATGTAAATGTATCCTTATCGCTTTTATTTGTTATTTTTATCGCTAACATGACGAAATTTCATGACTGAAATAATATTTTGTAATATAGGGAACCTTCTCAAGGTTTCTCGTATTTTTACACGCGCTCCGCAGTGGTCACTGTGTAGGGCAAAAAACATCTAACGATCGTTACTTTAATAATATTCTTTAGATCTGGTAGGAAAAGTACAGACGCTGGGAGAAATTACAAGATGTTCACATTTAACCCTTAATATTAAAAGAAAATTCGATCGCTATTTTAATATACTAGGGCTTTTCAAAACATGCGTACACTGAGTTTTTTGCAGATAAAAGACAAGGTCTTCAGCACTCATGCCAACAAACATTTGAGTGTGATTGGAGGCAAACGTATTGTTTGGCTACGTTTTTTTGTAAAAATATTTTTTTTTGGTTATGAATTGAGGGAGCCTATTCAGTCGGGCAAGAAACCAAAATTAAATTTCTTGTATCTTTCAAAACCCATGTCTCGTCACCATTAATGACTTTAGGAAGGAAATCCGAAGCATTTTTGTTGTGATGGCATTCCTGACAAGAAGAAACACGTCGTTCTTTGTAATCGTCAGTCAAGACTTTCGTAATAATTTTATCAGGAGGGATTTGATAAAAATGCAGGTTGCGTATCTTTCACTAGTTGTCATAAAGCAAAATTAGAACAACTTTGTTTTAAAATATTCGTTTTTAAAGATATTTTTCCCCAACAAAGGATGTGAGTTATGTTAGTTTTCGCGAATTTAAAAAAATATCCTAATCGCTTTTATTTGTTATTCTTATCACTAATATGATGAGATTTCACTGCTTGAATTTCTGAAAGTGAACTTCTTATTAACCGAAATAACTGGTAGATAATCAGACTAAAACAATAGCTTCTAGTATAGGTGTTTTTTCATCAGCTCCTTCACTTTTATCTTCAAATGATTCTTTCCTAGAGAATTCAAGTAGCAAGTAGATTTTTCTAAAGATTTCTGGTATTTTTATATGCTTCGAATTGATCACTATATGGGGCGAAAATACACCCTAACGATCGTGGTTTATTTATTACATTATCTTTCTATCTTCTGTGAAAGTACCACCATACCCTCCTCCCTTTCGCCTACCAAGTCATCAACACATTCCTTAATACGTTCCATCCCATCCCTATTGTATACTGTCCTCAACTCTGACTGTCTCCTGGAGCCTCCGCCTATACCCTAATTTGCATCTGCTCTGTTCTAATACATCACCTACACCACTTCACCAACATGATTTATCACCACATCCCAACTTCCTACAAAACATGTGCTCTTACGCCACCTTCAGTACTTCTTTCTCCTCATCCCAGAACCATCTTCTCTCATATGTTTTTATGTTCTTGCATACTACCTTTCCCGTTCTTCCTTCACTTATATCCCTCCAGGTCCTCTTGTTCAGGATTATTTATACATTCCATTTCATCTGCGTAAATTTGTGGCCTATGAAAACTCCCTTAACTTTTATCCTATTTTTATTTCGCATTGCTCGCAACTGTTCTTCCCAGCTGTCCAATGCCACGACCAACACTTCTTGTCCCTTTTTTCAGCCAGCCTAGCTAGAACCATCCTGCCACAATATTATTTCTTCTTTGTGCCTTCTCTTTTCTCTTCATTCTTACCTCCATTGCCTTTATCCTTTCTTTAGCCGCTACCTGTTCCATCTTTTTCGCCTTAATTAATTTAGCGTCTCTAATCTGCATGTCATCTCTGTTACCTTCCATCTGCTGTTTAGTTTCCCTAACGTCTTCTTTGAATTCTCTAATCGCATCTATTTATTAATATCTCCACTGCCTCTATTTCCGAATGCCTTTCCAAATAGTCCATTTTAAAGTACACTCCCTGCTCGTTAGTCGGTAAATGGGACTTCTCCACGCAGCACCTGCTGGAACCGTCAGATGTCTCTAAACTCTATTGCTATTTATCGCCCTATATTTTTTCCTTTTATGCCCATCTTATCAGCCCTTTTTAAACGTCTTGTCATTCTAAGTAAATTTTTAATTCAGTAAATTTTAATAACAAATAAATTGATAAATATATAAATAAATTTATTCCAAGTAAACCGGGTGTTTTGAACACATAATTCTCGAGAAAAATGTGTTTTGCGCACCTAGATTACCAGGTTTACCTCTTCGAATGTTTAGATCTTTAAAATACCACCAGTCTGTCTTGAATTTCAGTTATGAGCACAACTTCCTCATTTCAGTTATAAAGACAACCTTCTCGAGGAACATGTGTTTTGACTACGTAGATTTCCAGGGTAACTTCTTTAAATTACTAAATCATTGAAAACCCATAATTGTGTCTTAAAGTACCATTATGCATACAACTTCCTTGAGCAACATGTATTTTGAATACTATGACTACCAGGGTTAATTCTTACAATGACTATACCATGCAGAAAAGTTCAAGGAATATTACATTTCTATTATGAATATACCTTCCCTGATAAACGATTGATTAATTGATTAGCGTGCAATAAAACAAGTTAAAAAAATTAATGCAGGAACAAAGGAAAAGGAGAAAAAAAGAAGAAAAAGAAAATCAGACTAACCAAACAATATGGAACAAAGTAATACTGCAATAAGAAAGCAGGAAGACAAAAAAATTTTAATGGAGAAGCGGAAACAATGAAAGAAATCAACAGGAAACACAGAAAAGAAGGGAAACTTCTTCTTGAAAATGGAACAACTGAGGAGATTCAGAAAAGATTACCAATTTTGCACGAATTCAAGAAGCATTTTATATTAATATTTGTGTGCAGTTTTGTGTCAGATGTCCACGTTTTGAGACTCCCTTAATTCGAAAAACAGGTTTTTACGAATTTGTCTGTCTGTATGTCTGTATGTCTGTTTGTTTCCAAGCTCACCTAAGAAAAAATTAATCTGTTAGTTTGCCCTTCGGTACACTTTTTTAAGGTCCTAAACTAAAGGTCAAGTTCGTTAGCCAGCTATTTGTTGTTATAGCATTTACAAGATTATAATAACATTTTTTGACTTTTCTTGAAAAAAAAGGAAATTTTAATATTGACAGCATAAAAAATAATTGAAAATTCAAAAATTATGCATTGTAATAATATTCATTATTGAAAATGACATACAATTTGAGAGACAAACTCAAGTGCGAAGCACGAGATACGTGATGATAATGTGTTCGTTAAAGCCGAAGAAGCTTTAACAAAAGAGAATTCACAATCACCAAAATATTCTTGTCGATTCTTTGATCTTTAGTTTTAAAAAGTCTGTGCACAAGTGTAAAGAATATAAAGGAGAATCCAGAACTAAGTCGCTAAATTTGAATAAAAATAAAATAATATCTACCATTATCGTAATCTGGTGGAATATCGAGTGTTCAAGGTGATACTTCAGAGATATTTACATTTCATTAATTAATGTAATGAAATTTTTTTTAAATATCATGGGATTTTATTGAGTAAGAACTTATTTTCGTGAAAAAATATTGTCTACACATTTAAGACCTTCAATTTTTAACATTATTTTCTAACAACTAAAATCATCGGAAAATAATTTCCGGGAGAAAAGAAGAATAAACATGGTTTAAATATTATAATTTCACATTACTTTATTTTCGTGAATTGGATCCAGGATTTTTGTAGAGATTTTTTTTTATTTTTAATTAATTTTATGATCGACATTCAACTCTTCCTAGAGTAGAGGTGAAAAATGTAGTTAAAAAATGTCTAGCAATATCGCTTATCATTTACGTCCTTTGCATGTTTCAACAATTGTTTAAACAATTTATATTTATTAAAATTACTTCCTTTACAACAAATCATAAATATTTTGTACTCTTTAGACAATAATTATCCAGAACAATTATATTAAATTCTAATGTTATACAAAAAGGAGTTTTAACTTAAATCAACTTTTTGTAAGTAATTTTTGTATTTTTGCTTACGTGGTTGAAAATGGTTATATGTTGTTTTAAGGGATCAAAAAAGTTAAAGTTCATCAGGCCGTATTTTTTGACCAACTACGAAAGCATCAATAGATAACGCACGAAGCTCAGACACATGGAGTTATGGGGTTACGGGGTTATGGGGTTTGGGGATCGATTATTTAAGGGGTCAAGGGGTGAAGGAGTAATCTAAATTAAGGGGTCAAGAGGTCAAGGATTTAAGGGGTTATGAGGTAATTTCTCAAAGTATTGTTAAACTGTAAAGCGATTGGGTCAAAAGGATTAGGGATTCAGATTCAATGAACCCCAGAACATAGAATAAGGTTGGTCTGGTTGCTGCGAGCTACTTTTCACTTTTTTTGTGGAGCTGCATTGCTACTAAAATAGAGTGCATGGGGCATTCACGAAAGATTTAAGCCTTAAGAAAGAAAATACATTGACCTCTCATTATTATTTGTCTTTACAAACAATTTCTTATATTCTACGTCTACTACCAATGACAAAGAGATTTATATTCTAGCTTTATATTTTCTGTAATTAAGTTAATGCTGTAAAGTATTGTGGTTTATAAGAGAATTTACATTTGTTATTAGAAAATTCATTCTGCTCGGGCGATTATTTCCTACTGGAACTTTCCTAATTTCATCTCGGGTGATTGTTTTAACCTTGGCGGTTCGCATGTTAATTTTCGCTCGTTTCTTGCTCCTTCTCCTATACACTCCAGCAAGAACAGAAGTATTATCCAATATTGCAAATACGTCTCCATCAGAAGTTGATAATACAATTTGTTCTCGGTTTGGAATAAGTGCAAAGTCATTATGTCCTACCATTAGTTTAACTGGGTCATTCGCAGAAAAAGTGTACCTTCGAAGTTCGAACACCAGCTGCGAATTCCTAATGGGGATAAGCCGAAGAAATTGAAGTTCTTTAAGTTCATATCCAAATCCGTCTGAAGAAGGAAGCCTGGTAGGTAAATCACTGTATCTGGCAGGAAATCTGGACTTGACACGAATTGATGGTTCGGCAGGAGAAGACTGAGCGTCCGTAGTATAAGGTCTAGCTGTCGGATAAGACCTATCAGGGGAACCTAATTGGTCAAAATAATAAGAAGGTCTGCAACGTGGAACACCAGGATTAGGTTCGCCATTAGGTAAACAGTCGAAAAGTGAACTTAACTCTGGATGGAAAAAGAGAGAATTAAATTTTTCACCATTTTTATTTTCTAAATAAACATTGATATATTATAAACATCATGTTTCGAAATAAAGACGCTAAATGGAAACAGGAGGTATACAATTATTTCGCAAGAGCGGTGGAGAATAGCTTCTTAGTTTTAAGCCACCTTCCGAGTCCAAATCTAACACATGTTGGCGAAATTATTGGATATCTTCTTTTCGCATATCGCTCCTTAATTTCTATACAAGACTAAGAAAATAAGGGAAAGTGGCCCATTTCATACTAATTGAAATAGTGGTTGAAAAAATAGCATTTACAGGACAGAATGCAAATCATGTCGGACAAATGGTTTTTTGCGCAAAGTTTATAAATGTTTTTGAAATCAAAAATATATTATCATATTCACCAATGCAGTTAAAGATGACTACCAAAGATAAGACCAGCTTATAGATCATTCGCATTTTTCCCAAGTAGAAGATGAAATGAATAATGTAGTACAGAAGAATTTGATTACGAGTATAATAAGCGACTAATGACTAGTATACCTAGTGCTTTATAACAGTATAATATATATTATATATAGCCGTTATCTCGAAAATTATACAAGACTTCTAAATGTAGATATATAATTATTTCGCAAGAGTCGGGCGGAGGGTGGCGTCATGGGCTTAAGCGACGATTATAGCCCATCCACATTTTCAAAATAATTCGATATCTCCTTTTTACATATGTTGCCTCAATTTTAAAGACAAGCTTGAGGAGTGAGAAAGTTTTAACGAAGAAAATCTATTTCACTCTAATTCACACATTGTTTAACAAAATAGAAATTATAGGATGGACTGCAGAAGACGTGTCAAAATGATATTTTCGGAAAGCTCAAAAACGTTTTTCAGTTTCAGTTTCAGTTTCAGCTTCATTTTTAGTTTATTGAAACTCAACAACCAGAGACCAATTACAGATCTACCACGTTGTTATACGCATTAGTATATTATTATATGCAAGCATAATAAAAATACAAGCATATAGTAGTATTGGATTAGACTGCGTATTTGCGCAAAACTTATTAAGATTTGCACACATAGTGTAAGATGACGATTGAATAATCAAAGCTGATAATAGAAAAATTTGTTCTCTACTATGCGTAAAGGGCTCATAACTAGGTTAGTTTTGAGAAATAGCCATACTTTATGCTGAATTTCAGGATAGTCTATTATTCCTCGAATTATTTTTAACAAAAAAGTAATACGAGTGTTTTCATGGTATCAGTATTTCTGAAGTACCTACATATTCGTAACAAAAATTCAAGAGATTTATTTAGGTTTTCTATCATTTTTCGAAGTGAATTTTAAATGTGAGACCAGGATCGAAATTTTATATTCTTAATGGTAAATTCTATTTTCTTGATGTTACTTCAACTGAAAAATTTATTAGGGTTTTTTTAGATGTTGACACGAGTAGTGTTCCATTATTGGGATTGACACCCTTCTTCCATACTGGACATATTCGAGTTGGTTTTTATATTTTTGGAAAAGAACCATTTTTTAGAGACAAGTTAAATATAATTATTAATGCAGGTGATAAAAAGTTAGAACAACATTTGAGAGGATTACCAGGGATTTTATGAGGACCAGCTGTTTCCTTATTTGAGATTTATTTGAAAGAATTTCGAATGTCTTTATTAGTGACCAATGATTTCATTGTTCATAAATTGAACGCTTTCCAAATTTCGGGATGTGAGTGTCAAAGAGCATTTGTAGTACATCATTTAATAAGATATTACATTTTCTAGAAAAGTTAATTCTATATTATGCATCGCAACAAATAATTTACTAATGTCAGCTTTTCTGAAATTAAATTCATTTGATTCGCTGTTATCTACAAAGTTTTGTATTTGTTAATGTGACTCTGTGTATAGCTTGAGCAAAAAGACGGATGATGTTTATCTTCAGGAATTATTGGAATACTACAACTAGTCAATATACTAGGGTATTTTACGGGAAATGAACCCAGATATCGATTATTAATATTTTAGACATTGTTAATATTTTGAAGCACATAATACTACAAAAAGGATGATTAGAATAGAGATCTTCTATCTTCGGTTCCACCTTCATAATAATTTTCATATTGTGATAAGTTAAATCACCAAGTAAAAGTAATCTGTGATACCAAAAGTCTCGTCACGCCATGAAAGATTCTGAGAGTGACCTGAGAACCTAAGAAATTAATATCTAATGCAAGTAGGACTCCTCCAGCCGGACTTCGATGGTAAATTCGTTAAAAGCACAGGACGAGAAAAATGCGGAGTATCGTCTGCATGTTAACCAATAATTAAATGGACCTTTGGATCAATTCTGATTGCCTATCAACTTGCTCCTTTCAAACCCATAAAAAGGGGTTCACAAACGCTATTTAAAAGAAATTCCAGATTGTAATTAAGTTTAATTCTTCTGAATCTATTTTTCTTTACTGGGACGAGGCTCTAGAGAAAAGGTAGAAGGTTATGAATACGCCTTTTTTCGGGAAAGATGAATTTGAACGCTTAGACTACTAAATTTACTTCTTCAGATGAAAAAATATTGGGTAAATGATTAAAGTGACTTAAAACTTAGTTTTGAATACACTTTCCTTAAGAAGGATGTACTTTGGACAACTTGAATGCCAGGGTTTTTTTATAACGACAAGAGTTGCGGAAAAAATTTAGGGTGATTTAAACTTCAGTTTTTAAGAAAACTTCCTGGTGGAAGATGTATTTTTAGTACCTGGAATACCAGGTATACTTCTTAGAACGAAAAGATGTTCGAAAAATTATCAGAATAACTAAATTTGAATTCTAAAGTCCCTGCCGTTTTCAATTTTCGAAGAAAATTGGTTTCCGCTAAATTCAAGTTCTGCAATTTGATTATCGATCATTCGCCGAAATTTATTAGCATTTAGAAATATTTATTAAGTAATATTTACTAAGTAAATATTTTTTCTGTGTAATCCGAGCGGAAATTTAATGCCAAACGGTTTTCTTGATCACAATTCAGGTAAGAGAATTAAATAACTTTATAAGGTGCTGAGTAATTAAAATCATGTGACAGATATTTGATATCAAAATTTGAATCAAGTTGATCATGAGTACGGATATCAAAACGTTGTATGATTTATATCTATTTGTCGTGTTAACTTGATACCGGGTAGTTCTATGAAAATTTTTTAACGCGGAATGAAGCCAATTCAAAAAAGGAACACAGGAAAGGAGGGGGAAAATCGAAAAATCAGAAAGAAGAAAGAAGCAAAAACACTGGACAAATGGAAAGCAGGAAAACTGAAAAAAGAACAAGGGAACACCAAAAACTTAAAAAGCGAACTATAAAAACTGAGAGTGACGCATGAAAGGAGAAGCTTCCAGTAATATAATGAAAATATACATAAACAGAAAGTAGATCTTTTTCAAGGTTTCCGGTTTCTTCTACACTCCGCAGTCGTCACTATATGGAACGGATATAAAACCGAACGGTAGTGACCTGAATAGTTTTTTTAGATGAGCTAAGGAAAGGATAGACGCTGGGATGATATTACAAAACTTTCCCACGCAACACTGGAAAAGTGCAACCATTCGAAATGAACCTGCATTAATTTAAAAAAATGTTTTCGTAAGAAAATGTAAAAGATCTTCTTTCTATTTGCTACCGAAGCAGAGTGGTTGGAACATTGACGTAGAATTGAAACCTTGAGAAAGAAATACATTGAACGTTTATGATTCTTTATATTTCATAGTTATTCTTTACATTATATGCAGACATTAGATGACAACAAATATTATATTCTAGTTTTATATTTTCTGTAGTTAAGTTAATGGTGTGGATGATTGTTGCTTATAACAGGATTTAAATTGTCTATTCGAAAATTCCTTATGATCAGGCGATTTGTTTCTAGTGGAACTTCCCTGATTTCAGCTCGGGTCAATGTTCTAATCTTGTCGGTAACCATGTTAATTTTCACCCGAATCTTGCCGATACTTCTGTAAAGTCCAGCGAGAAAATAAGTATTCTACAAAATTGTCTCCATCAAATGTTGATAATACAATTTGTTCTCAGCTTGGAATAAGCGAAAAGTTATTATGGCCTACCATTAATTTAAATCGGTTATTTTAAGGAAAGGTATGTCTTCGCAATTCGAATACCAGGTGCGGATTCGTATTTGGAGTAAGCCGAATAAATTAAAGTTCTTCGAGCCCATATCCAGTTTTGTCTTAAGAAGGAAGCCTAATGATAGGAGCATAGCATCTGGTAGAATGGAACCTGGACCTGGCACGAATTAATTTTCCGGCAGGAGAAGAGTGCCTGTCCAGAAAATAAGATCTGGCAGGCGGAAGAGACCTGCCAGGTGAAGCAGAGTGTGAACTTAACTCTGGAAGGAAAAAGAGAGAATTATATTTTTTTATATTCTTGTTTTCTGGAGGATCGTTGACGTTTTGTGAACTCCTTGTTGCAAAATTGAGGCGCCTTTGCACATATTCTCGAATTAATTTTGTATCTGCTTTTTGCATGCGGTACCTCAGTTTCTAACCAAGACTAAGGAAATATAAAATGATTGTCCATTGAGTACCAGTTCTATTAGTATTTTCGAAAAATTGAAACTACAGTAATGAATGCAAATTACGTCGGAACAATTGTTATTTGCGACAAGCTTATAAATGTTTTTAAAATTAAAAATATATTATTATATTCCCCAATAGAGTTAAAGATGACTGCCAAGAATAATACCAGATTATAGACGATTCTCATTTTCCTTAAGTAAAATAAAAACTGATTAATCTGCTACAGAAGAATTTGATTACAACTGTAATCAATGTTATCTCTTAAATTAAACAGGACTGAAGGTGATACTTTTTCGATATGTACATTTATTAAATGATTCAAAGAAAAAATTTAGTTACCTCAACCATTGGACTATAATGTAAAAAAAGTATTTGGTTGGTAATAAAGCTAAAAACATTTTTCGATCCCAGGCCACATGCATATATTTCACTAGGTACCATAAAGCAAAATAACAACCACCTTATTCAAAAATATATTATCTTTTTAAAGATAATTTGTCCCAATTCTTGCCCCTAGTGTTTACGAGTTTTAAATTCTATTTTTATCGCTTTTGTTTGTTATTCTTATCGCTCATATGATAAGATTTCAGAATATTCGAGCTTATTTTTATAAAAAAATATTCACTACAACTTTTGGGCATGAATTTCTGAGAATAAATTTTTTATTAACCGAAATCATTGTTAGAAAATTGGGCTACAAAAACAGCTTCTAGTGTAGGTGTCTTCGTATCTTCTAACTTCCATCCCCTTCAATTTCTTCATCAAATGATTCTTTCCTAGAAATTTTAAATTCAAGTAGGAAACAGATCTTTCGCAAGATTTCTGGAATTTTTATACGCTTATCAGTGATCACTATATGGAGCGAAAACAAACCCTCATGATCGTGGCTTGAATAGTCTTTTTGAAAGATTTTTGTAAAAGGTTTTCATTTTTGGGAAGGAATCAAGGGAGCTCATTACATCACGCGGGGAAGAAATATAAAATATCTTGTATAGTTGAAAATCCTTGTCTCGTCACCAGTTATCACTTTAAAAATAAGATACGAAGCATTTTATCTATTTCGCCAATCTACACAATAAGAAATTTTCCGATCTTTTTGATCTTCAGTAAAACGAATCCTAAAACGTTGCCTAAACTTATTCTCAACTGAGCTGCAATCATGAATCCTTATTGTGATACGACGCACAGTGGACCAAAATAACCACCTGAGGAACAAGTTGATGTTCTTCGCTGAAATTCACTACATAGGAGTTTTAAAGATTGCTGATCGCGAAGAGAAACTTAAAAAATAAACATTCAAGATGGCGGATTTTAAATAACAGACTTCTAAAATTGAAAAAAAAAAATTTCGCTAAAATCAGTATTGTAGGGGGTTTGAGGTCGCCTATGGCGATAATTCACCCTCTATAAGTTACAAGTATTAGACAAAAGAAGTTGTTTCTATATATGTGTCTAACGCTCTGATTAGGCCTGGTCACAGGCCTGCTTTCAGGTCAACTAAAATCGCGCGAGCAACTTCGCTTGAAACTTGAAAAAAGGCGAGGATACGTCGAAGCTATATTATTATTATTATTATATTAGCCCACCTTTCATCCCACAGGTACTCATTACTTGGTACTTCGCTCCCAAACACGTTCGCGATGCGATAAGTATAT
>JAAAKG020172914.1:0-27166 GCA_010014905.2 Druon quercuslanigerum
ATATAGGCCTATGCAGAGCTAGAGCGCGTTTTTACCCATAAATCTGTACATGGGTACCCGGGTACCCTGGTTAGTAAACAACGTAAGTTTTTTTGGTTAGTAACACAAGGGAATGCGTATAAAAAATAATTTTTAGCCAAATAGTTAAATTTTCTATGAAAATAATTGAGTTCTTAAGCCAAAAAGACTAATCTTCTATAAAATAGATTAATGTTTAATCCCCAAATACAAATGTTCATCAAAAAATAAACTTTCAACCAAAAAGATTATTTTTGAACTAAGAAGAATTAATTTTCTACTAATAAGATTTTTCTTCTACAAAAAATACGAATTTTCAACAAAATACATGAATTTTCAAAGAAAAAAGTAACCAAAAATAGTTGAATTTTCAACCAAATAGTACATTTTTCAATCCAAAAATTGTCTCCAGAAGTATGACTTCGATCCTTATCAAAAAGCTAAATTTTCAATTCAAAAGGACGAATTTTTAATAAAAAAAAAACATATTTTCAACAAACAGTTACATTTATGACCTAAAAGAATGTTTTAAAACAGAATAGGTGAAAAAGGGTTGATTTTCAACCAAGAAAGATAATTTTTGATCAAAAAATATAATAGTTCTTTTTTTCAAGCAAAAAGAACTTTTTCGTCGAAAATTCAACTTTTTAGTTTAACATTGGTCTTTTTGGATAGCAAATTAATCGTTTTTGTTAGCGAAGTCATAATTTTTGGTTAAAATCATCCTTATGGTTAAATATTTAACCTGTTGTTGACAATTTTATTATTTTATTAATAATTAACTTTTTTTGTTGAAAAGTCAGCATTTTGGGATTAAAAGAGATTTTTTTGTAAAATTCGACTTTTTAACTTGAAAACTCAAGTTTGTTGTGAAAAATTCATCTGATTTGGCAAAAAATTTATATTGGTTTAAATTACCTTTTTGTTGAAAATTAATCTTTTCGGGATTCTATTTTGATGAAAATTTATCTCTTTCGGTCGAAAATTAATCTTTTGTTGAACATTGAACGAGTTAGTTGAAAAATTAATTTTTTTAATTCCAAATTTGACTATTCCACTTTTGGTTTTACGGGCATTCTTAGCTGTGAAGTCTGAAATAATAAAATTTAAATTTGACAAAAAATGCTGATATATTAACATTTTCATAAAATTTAAATTATTTTAAATTATAAAGTAATGATTCTTTAGTTCCTATTGTAAAGCAACGAAATATAAATGTAAGGCTGTGTTTAAGTGTCAAAGTTTTATTTAGCTTGTAATGAAATGAATTACAATTTGTATGAACATTACTTGTAAAGTATTGTAAAAAAATTGCTTTCACCTCTGAACTCAGCAACAGAATTTTATTTAATCTTTTGTAAATGCAAGCTGATGAATTAAATGTATCGTAGAATCCAAGTTGCTGAATAGATATGTGTTTCTTTTTATATTACAGGCCCCTTTATGTGTGAACAGCAGTCACTTTTAGTCGCATTCTAGCTTAAATTAATCACCTTTTTTACTTTTTTTAACTGATGTCATCAGCTGATCACTGCTGGGTTTGGCGATACGATAACTGTCCGTTTTTTCTTATTTTCAAAAAGGACAGGGGCTATTTACCTAATTTTAAAATAAAATGTGAAAATCGTCACCAAAATACAGGACAGAAAAAAATTTGACTGTCGTACAGAATTGGTTGTTGTAGCGTGAGCAATCTAAATTTCTGCAATACTAATAGATACCGTCAAACGGGGTAATTTCGGACATGTGGGGTAAATTGGGAAATTCCTAAATTGATAGTTTAACTTACTTAACGGGGTTTTAACCAGAATAAAGAATTAGGGAAGGCTTCTACTGGTTCTAATTTTGTTAAAACTCCCCTGAGTAATTGAAACTATCAAATAAGAACTGTCCGAATTCACCCTCTTTGTCCCAAATTACCCCGTTTGGCGGGATCTTTGAAAATTTAATTGTAACGATCGTTTGAAGTTTGAAACCAATCGTTTCTCAATGATAGAATATGAGTAGGAGACATTTTCCGATTTTTAAATATTTCGAGTAAAGTACAGTATAGTTACTTTTTAAAATAAGTTACGCGTTACCGTTACCGATACTAAAAAAATGTGACGCTCTGTGTAACGTATTACTGTCAATCACTGGTCAATGCAGAAATTTGTTAATGGGTCCAGATGCAGAGAAAAAACGACTTCCTTTCGATTCTTTTTTTCTTTGAGGCCGGTGCGAGTGTACCTATTTCTATATGGCTGCAAGAACTAATTTATGAATACACTCACGCCTGGAATTTTTCTCGGATTTTAGGGATGTTTGCAAACATTTGGTTCATCCAAGGATTGTCCCTTTTATCCAAGGACATCGTGGGTGTCGATGGACGAGAACCATGCTGAGAACATGACCTCCCAACTCGCTCCCATAACTATTTAGTCACAAGTCAAACGTCGATACTCTCTGAAGTGGCCTTCGAAGGATTGGGAGTTGGAACGGTTCTGGATAATTTGGATGTTCTGGCGAATGAAGTTATTGGTTCCAGAATTTCGAGATAAACGTCGGCTTCTTGCAAGTTGAACATGTGGCGAGAGCATAGACTTTTGACGGCAGGATATCTCTCTTGATGATAATTTACCGTAAAGTCAGCGTAAAATAGGCCCTTTTGAAAAATGCCGAGACCAAGGTCCATTTAAAATCTGGTTAGGATTAGGAGGCGACTTTTAAAACGTTTTTCACTTTCAAATTTCAATTTTAAAGTCTAGACGCTTAAAGCTTAGATTATACTTTTGGCTTCTGGGAAAGTCTCTTTATCTCCGTGCGTAATTTAAAGATATTTAGAGATACTTCTTTAAAACATTCGGTAGTTTTTAACTTTTATAGGACACTTTCAAAAAATACGTCCCGCTCGCTTTTCTGAAAGTTTTTGTCACCCCTTCCCTTCTGCGTCGCAGATCATCAAAGGAAGCTTAACTCTCCCAGGGTGACGCCACAAACACGAAAAACGGCTTTCACTATTTTGAGTAAAAATTTGTTCCTAAATTTTATTCGATAAAACCCTTTGATAAAACACAAAATATAAACAGAGGAAATAGTGTGATTTTTCAGTAACATAGGGGAACAACTCCTTTTAAATAAAATTAATGTATATGTACAATATTAAATTCAATATGAAACGCTTATGATTTCAAGCCGAAACATATTGCATTTGCAATAAAACAGTAGAAATTTCAACAAAACAAGATTAATTTTCTACCAAAAGAGTGGAAACTAAGACCCTGTAATATAGAAGAAAAACACCATGTTTTCAAGCAATGAAGTCCAATTTTTTAGAAAAGCGTTAACTTCTAAATTCGAAATATGAATTTTAAACCAAAAAAAGATGATTTTTTAAACAAAATAGTTGAATTTCTAACAAACAAACAAATAGTTTTAGACCGAACAGTTGCATTTAAAACCAAACAATTAATCTTGCAAGCATAAGAGAATTATTCAACAAAATTTCTGAATTTTTAAGAGAATAGTTATATTTTCTACCTACAAAGATGACTTTTCAATGAAATGGTCCAGTTTTGAAAAAAAAATGATTTTTCAACAGAACAGTTCAATTTAAAAAAAAAACATGAATTTAAAAAATAAACATGAACATTAAAAAAAATTTTGAATTTTCAAACTACAAAGATGAATTTTTAACCAAATAGTTGAGTTTTGCCCGAATTGTTAAACAAAAATGATCCAACTTTAACTAAAAGGAGTCGCCTTTTGAATCAAATAGTTGATTTTTCAAGGCCAGAAGATAAAGTTTTCAGAAGGCAGTTGAATTTTAAATTCAAAGGTATGCATTTTCTATCAATAAAGGCGAATATTTAACATAAAAGAGTTAAGTTTCTATAAAAAAACGTGATTTTTCAATAAAATAGTTGAATTTTCAAAAAAAAAAAATTATCAAACCAAAAAGTGGCATTTAAAAACAAATAGTTGAACTTGCAACAGGACGGGACAAATTTTCTAACAAAATTGTAGGATTAATCTTCAACCTATACAAAATTAACTTAAACCAAAAACTGTTGCTTTTAGAAACAAATAGTTTGAATTTTCAAGTAAAGAAGTAGACTTTCTTAGAGGGCAGTTAAATTTTTAATCCAAAAAGCGAATATTCAACAAAGGAGATAAATTTTCGACCAAAAAGGATATCTTTTTAACAAAATAGTTGAAATTTTTACAAAATAATTAAATTGTTATTAACCTAGTTTAGTTTTCAATAAAAATTATGAATCTTTAACAATTAAAAATGAATTTTTAATAAAGAAATTCAACTTTCTACCAATTAGTTAAATTTTTAATTAAAAAAAGATGACTTCTCAACGAAAAATATAATAGTTGATTTTTCAAGCGAAAAAAATTTTTATTTTAAATGAAAAGCAGTCGAATTTACACCACAAAGACGAATTCTCAATAAAAACTTCTACTTGATACGTCAAACAAAAAAGCTTTTAATTTTAAATCAAGATCAATTAAATTAAACCAATCCAACGCAATTTCAACAAAATAGTTGAATCCTCAATAAAAAAAATTTTTTTACCAAAAGGGATAAATTTTCTTAAAAGAATGATTTTCCATCGGAGAAAGCAAAAAATTAAATTATTGAATTTTCAATACAAATAGGCGAATTTTAAGACAATTGAAATTTCTTCCCGAAAATATGAAGTTTCAACAAAAAAGTTACTTTTCAAGCAAATAGTTGAATTTTTAACCAAAGAGATAGATCTACAACTAATAAAATGAATGTTTAACAAAGTAGTTCAACTTTAAACTACATAGTTGAATTTTCAATTAAGAATATTAATTTTCTGCCAAAAAGGGGAATTTTTAACAAAATTCATAACTTTTCGATGAAATTTGAAAGTTTCAACTAAAAAGATCAATTATTAAACAAAAATGGAGCAGTTAAATTCACAGTTAAAAAAATAACTGTAAACAAAATTGTTAAATGTTCAACCAATAAAATATATTTTTATTAGAGTAGTTCATCTTTGAACCAAATAGTTGAATTTTCAACTAAAAAAGATGAATTCTAAATAAACGAATTTTGAAGAAAATAGTTAAAGATTCTGCAATTTAAAATAGATTCAAAGTGAATAAATTTAAAAATTAGGGTAAAACCTTGAAAAAATTTCCTACCTCTCATTGAAGTTATGTGTCATCATTTCAAGCAAAAAAATCACTGATATCAAGAATATACTTTGACATGAAAGGGTAATTCCTGTCTTTTTGAGGTGACGTAAATCAATTGATGAAATAAAGAATCAGTCCTCAAAGTTTTTTTTAAATTTCAAACTTAAAATATCTATTTCCGTAAGTAAATTAAGATATATACTCACTCAGTATTTCTGCCTAAAGATTGATTGACATTAAGCATGAATGACTCACCTGAAATAACAAAATATGATATTTAATTAGTATAATATTTTAATAAAAACTTTTCTAGGTACGAAAGAGGAAAATGTATAGGCATTAAACATTTTATTTGGCCTCCTAATAACTGTGCAAATTGATATAGATCATTTTTTAAATAATTATCTAAGACATGAGTTTCATGCATCATAGTCCTAACGGTTCTTGGTATAATATACAAAAAAAGAAGAAAAATCACGAAAAGAAATTTATTCTAGCATTCACTATTTTTGAAATCTAGTGAAAATAAAAAGTGAAAAAAACCACATTTTTGTTTCTGAAAATGCATAGAAGACTAACGAAAAGACGAAAAATATAAAAGCATGAAATTTTGCGTGTAACGTCTTTTGGCATTAAAACATTGTTTAAGCTGAGTGACACACATTTTTTTAAAATTTGTTTTGAAAAACATTGTGGCTAATTTTGTTTGAAATTTTGTTAACATTTTTGTCAAGTTACTTAGATATTTAACTTTTGAGTTTAAACGCTCTCAGGCAAAGCTCATTGCGCCACTAAAGAATGTTTAAAAATTACAAAAAATTAATTATTTGAACAAGAGTTTTTGTAATTGAATTTGTTCTATTATTGTTTCTTACCAATTTAAAAAAAGTTTGAATTTTAATAAAGCATTGGGAAAACATTCGCTAGAACTTTAATGTTTCAGACTTTTAAAATAAGTAAATACGCTACAAATATAATTATTTATTTTAAAAATTTCATTAAAAAACAAATTTTTAAAATTAGAAACAGTAGAGTTGTAGAAAATTTGGTCATCGAAGAAATAATCAATCAATTATTAAAATTCAAACATTTTTATATACTATATTAAGAAGCGATGGCGAGAAAAAATGAAATTGCAAAACCATTTAAAAAATACATTATTAGTAAGTTTAAACAGTTTGTCATCTCAAGTAACGTTTTTTTGTTGAAATACTATCCTCCGTAGTATTATTTCGATTCTTAAAATCATAGAAGAATCATTTTCTTCAGATATCAGATTTTTGGCATAGTAATCTACAAAAAGTTCTTTCGCCACTTTTTGATATTTTGCAAAAAATGTTTGTTTTTTATTCAAGAAGGTAATAATTTTCAAAAATTCTGCAAAAATGAAATCTATAATTTATAATGATATTATCAGTAAATAATCGCGAAAAGCAATACCTCACACGTATTTAAAAAGGAGGCAAAAATCTGTATATTGATTGAAAACGAAATTTCGAAAAAAATTCCTGATGTCCTATTACTTTGTTTTAGTTTTAAGTTTCAATCAATCATTTTAGCCATTTCTCTAAATTTTTAACTCCTCGTGAGTGTTTTATGCATTTTCAAACATAGACAAAAAATATATTTTTTACATTTTACCCACTTCTTATTTACACTATATTTCAAGGACAGTGAATGATAAAATGATTTTTTTTTGTTTTTTTTTTTAATTAAAAAAAAATTATCTATTGTTTTTTTATAAAAGTTAATTATTTTCTTACAAAGAGTCTCGTCGACCAATTTCCTTTTTGCACATTTTATTTCGAGCATAAAAAAGTAAGCTGTTTGAATTGCACCCTTTTTTGAACATCCATAATTCTGAAAGTCTCCTGATGCCAATATGTCGCCAGAACACCAAAAAATTATTTAGGATCATGTTTAATGTACATAAAACATGAAATCGTGGGAGATTTTATCGTCTCCACTTGAAGTGGCACCTGTGGTGTAACTTTTTGGTTCTTGTGGGACGTAAAAAAGACAGATGGTGCCATGTGGGGAGACCACTGCAAGAAGTAAATCTACATCTAGGATACATTCTGTGGGTGAGGAGTAACCCGATACAACGGGAGATGCCAGAATGAGATTTAATAAATGCTCCGTGCATAGACAGGTAAAGCCATAGCCGGGTACCATAGAAGCGACATCTTAGCACCACAAAAGCCGTCGTCCAAGGGGAGTCGGATTTCGCCAGAGTTCTCAATTCTGTATCTACGTCGTCTTTTAACGAATCGCACGAAAGGACGGGCTTACTTCTTTCTACGTGCATCCCTCTTTTTTTCTCTATAGAAACCTTAATCGTCTTTCGCGCCACCAGCTCCCTCAAAAAGGTACAAAAGAAGGATGAATATTGGTAAATTGAATTTCCGGGAAAATTTTGATCGCAAGAATAATACCGGCTTGCAATGAGAACATAATAGAGGGATTCAATAGAAGCAATAGTTGCTCTAGTTGTCCTCGGATATATGATTTCTTTCAGAAATACGGGTTTTTATAGGCCCTTTGTACTTTTTTGGTACAAATTAGAATTGTTCATTTTATAAAGAAGAGTCATCACCTATCCTTTGAAAGTTTAAAGGAAACCCCGTTTATGAAAGATATAATTTTTTCTTGTCAAATATTTTTAAAGCTTTGTATATTTCAACTCAGAAATAGTTTAGTCTGCCTAAAAATTATTTCAATTGCCTGACAACAAAACTGAGAAAAAAAATCTGCACGCAACATTAACGGGATTTGAATCCCGCGCTTAACGCCTGGCTACTTTCTGCCCTCTCACTTCGTGATAAACTAGTAATTAATTGCTATTTAATGTAATCCATCTAAAGGAGCGTATAAGCAAATTCCATTCTAAAAGTGACCCACATTTTTTTTAATTAAAAAGGAATTTAATTTATTTAAGGCCCTATGAATCTCAAGAAATACATTTTCATTGCAGGATGCGCCCTTTGTGCTCGATTATCATAGGGAAAATCTCAGGGGGAAAAAAAATTCTAAAAGTAAGGGCCAAAGTACATGTGATGGTTTTCTCTGTACTGATATAGTTGTGCATTTTCAGTGGATTAACAATTATTTCCTGACGAGTGAAAGATTGAAAAGGACCATCATCTTACAATCATTTTAGAATAGTCAACTTTAAATGGCTTTTAACCCATAAAAATATATAACAAAAAAATTGTAAAAAAAACAGGAATTTATTTCATTCTTCCGTTAAAATTTAGGGTAAAAAAGAATAATTTTTTATTCTGTTAATAAAAAAGCAGTAGTGACGTTACATCTCCGAAACCAAAGAACGTATGCAGATCATTCTTGAAGCAAAGCGCACATTTTTAGGTTCGGAAAATGGTGTATGTAGCATCAACGAGCACAAAGTACACTTAAATGTTAAAAAAATTATTTTCTTTTTCGGAAATGTTAAAGGGCTCTCCGATTAGCCAAGGAACGACACTTACAATAGGAGTCAGTGTGACAGAAAGTCATAGCTGCAGTGTAGCACAGGCAAGGTGTCCCGCTGTGAGTTCGGCTTCTTCGATAATCGGAAAGCCCTTTGAATTTTCGGAAGAAGAAAATCATTTTTTTAACATTTAGTTTTATAACAAGTGATTATTTCTGACTCTAAATTTTACTTTTTTGCAGATTTTTCGTAGTTTATCTTTAGGGACTCACAGCCATTCAAAGTTGAGTATTCTAAATTCGACTGAAAATTTCATAACTATGTATCAGTAGGCAGAACCTTCATCTGCAACAAACTGATAGAAATGAATTGGCGGTACAGCAATATTTATGACTAGATTCATAATATTTTATTGCTGGTATAGATACATACAGCCATACACGATTTTTGTGTTGACCATCCGATTTTTGTTGCTTATGAAGACAGATGCGCAGGCGCGAGCTTGATACGCTTGTGTTAAACAAAAAAAGTATGATTACACATTTCATATAGTTACAATTTACATTTCATATAATAGCAGTACGCATATTAATTTTTGTACCACAATTATGAATAAGTTCCCGAGTCGAAATATAGGCCCTAGGCCTAGTTTGATGATATTCCAATACGATTTTTACACCTAATTTAGCGCTCTTATGAGTACAAATTTCCATATCTTCCATTCTTGCTTCTAATTTAACGCTCCATATTCTACCTTCCCATACAAAATAATAATAATAATTAAATGAAGATGCTAAATATTTTAAAATATGTACCAGATTTCATAACGTCCTCATTTCCCTCAACTTTGGTCAATCTGCCGTAAAATAATATTCCTTTTGTGCACTTAAAAATTTTTTTTGCTGATGAATTATTAGCACAAGTTGGTTTCAAAATTAAACGAAATGCTACAATAAAGAAAAACATAATAATAAAGTAATATCGGATGAAAATTGCATCTGAAGACAACCGGTATAAAAGTTGGGAGAAAAACATTACACAAGGAGATTTCCCGTTTTTCATATTTGGTGCGTTTTATAGTTTTTTTAAAGTTCCCAATTAGTAAGCATATAATTTTTAAAGTGTTTAGAATAATTAAAATTTAAAGGTTTACAAAGTTTCTCCTTTTGGATGTCGCTTAAGAATACGTGATATGATACTTATTAATAATAAATTTATCATATTTAAAATTTCTATCATTTTAATTCAAAATTATGATTTTGAATGCGCTATTCTAAAACAATTTAATCTGAGGCATTAAAAATAAAGTTTTTTCCTAAATTAATTTTTAGACTTGTTCTCGGAGGTTTTTAAATTAAAAATTTTACAATATTTTAGTTTCAAATTCAAATAATTATTAAAAATGGCAAGACCATTTCGCTAATAAATATTTCAAAATTTCATATTAGAAACCTTGATAATCCGTTTTGTACTTGATAATTTTATATGTAAATATCTTTAAAGTTCCCGACTTTTAGTTGGAGATTTTAAAAATTTTATTTAATAATTTCAATAGTGAATAATAGTTGTAAAGCAAGATTTTAAATTTAAAAAATAGAAAATTAGGTTTAAAATAACAAAAGACAAAAATTCGAGTATGTGACAGATATTAAAACAGCAATAAATGCATAATGTCCGTAATTTTAAATTGAAATGAAATCATCAGAAATTTAAATTTGTAGACTTGAAAGAATATACCTATAAAATAAATACGTATCGAAATAATTGCCTGTGCAAAATAAAAATGAAGTGTTTTTTCATTAATGTAAGCCTATGGTTACGTTTTAATTCGTAAGAAATATAAATTTAAATTCTAAAGAAGTTACTGAAATATCTTAAACTACTAAAACTCATTTTAAATTAAGCCTATAATTATTTATAAATAAATATAAACTCTATGATATAAATCAACTCTATAATTACCATTATTATAACTTAAAAATCTGTTTTATTTCTAAGTAAGTTACGAAAATTCACAATCTTAACTCTATTAAATCATCAGAACCTTAAATTTTTGGACTTTATGGAATACCCATAAAATAAATACTTATTCAAATAATTTTCAGTACAAATTCAAAATTAAGTAGGATTTCAATGAGATAAGAATACGGTTTCATTTGTAAGAAATAAATTTAAATTAACAGTCATTTTAAATTTTAACTCTATAATCAAACCATAAGAACATTTCGGACTAGAATCTGAAAAAAATCTTGATTGAAATGCTTGCCAGTAGAAATAACGTCATTTTATTTTCTCTTCAAATCAGCCATAATTCATAACAATCCTTAGACATTAGTGACATTAATTTATATGAATTAATTGATGTTTCAAATCGAAAAATGCATTGATAATTGCGTTTTCGAACGAAATCTTGTGTTCTACTAATAAATTTGATAATTAAACAAAGATTAATGGAATAAAACAATGTTGCTCACTAAAATAACTGTAATAATAATTATATAATCCAAAACTGTAGTTATGTTTTTCCTTCTGAAAAGTTAAGCCGTACTGGGCGATGGTTGCAGTCGATAGTCGGTATGTGGCCTGTTTAGCGATATGTCAACCTAGAATGCCAAAAGGATTATCTGCGAAAACTAGTTCGAGTAAAAGAGAAAAGAGAGAAACTTCTCGAATCGGGAAATATTCAAATATACAAAGGCTGAAAATAGTGGAAATTCTCCCATGGAATTCTATGTATCTGGACTGGATTGTGTTTCGAACTTATTTAAGATTTTGGGGACAAATACAGTATTTTTCCGGAATAGGTATAATGAAGTCGCTTTTCGCAATCGTTCCATAATGTGGCAAATTGTATGGCTAATTTTCACAACGGCCTTAAAAACACTTTTTACGGCAGTTTTGATGAAACTGCCATAAAAAGTCTGTTTGGCGCATTTTCAGGAAAAGGTTAACTCACCATCGCTTTATAGCGTTTAATTTAAAAGTGTAGTTGTACGTAGCAATTAAATCAGCACGAAGTGAGGAGATGCTATAAATTACTGAAAACTTAGCATCAGTTACCGGCTTACCGTTTTGTATATAGAGCCTTTCTTTAACCGCATTTCTCCAGATTTCTAAGAAATCGGTGCATATGGAACCTTTTTGTGGAGATGAATTCGTTTTTTTTATTACGAATCAAACTCATTTTTCATCAAAGTACGGCAGCATTATTATTATTATTATTGTAGAACATATTACTTACAAAACTTATCATAAGACACCTTATACTAATTTCAAAATATGATCGTTTCCGTCGTTGAACTGCATTGCATCGGACACATAAATTTTTTATGAATTTGCCCTTTTGATTTTTAAGAAAAAGGTGTTATTAGATAAAATTGAAGATCGAATTTTAAAAGATAAAATTGAATACTTTTTGCAAGTGAAATTGTTGTCATTTTTAATATTTTGCGAAAGGCAATCAACGTAAATAACGAGAAAGGCGAGGATGAAAGAACGCAAGGGTACATCGAGAGTCTTCTTCCTATTTATATATTTGCGCATCGTAATAAAGCCGTAGCATGCACGCGCGTAAATTTGACAAAATATTATGGTACGTGGTATCGCTTGCCGGGAGGCGAGGTGATCACGAGGAAATTTACCGACATGTTGGTCCCTTCGTATAACCCCCTGCCCCGTCATTCTGAAAGCCTCATGTAAATTTATGGAATTTATGGGCGCGGGTTATAGGGGGTAGCATGTAACAGTGGGAACCAGTCGGTAAAGAAATTCGATTATTTTCTACAAAAGGAGTAAAGGATCCTGCGGTTTGATGTCCAACAAATGTACAGGTTTTACATTATATCGCGTGTCCCCCAGGAAGATAACACATTTTTCGCAAAATTTTTATTCAGACTTTAAATGAGTCGCATTTCAAGATTCCAATTCCTATAAAGTGTATCCTTTCAAATTGTTATGTTACTCGAATATGCGAACAGTCATTGTCAAATTCGGTAGTTCAAAATTATGATGGTCGATAAAATATTGGACGGTTGGCATTCTCATGCTTTTAAATTTAACGAGATGTTTTCGAATTTCGAGGGAAACACGCGGTAAATATAGTTTATTACCAGTATTCTTTAACAATGAAGAGAAAATCCGTTTGAAATAAGTGGTTGGTTTTTGTGGGTAATAAAATTATATAATGTGTCTGGTATGAGACAAATCAGTACTAAAGTACCAGCTTTTTGTAATATTTTCTAAATGTTCAAAATTTTTACAAGTGCTCGAAGAAGATACGATCCAAAAATGTACTGAAAAATACTAGAAAAGTCTAATTAAATTTTGTCCAACATTTTTAAAAAGATTTATTGAGTTTTTGTTCCAAAAAAGGCTGTTTTTGTTATTTTTGGAACAGAAATTTGGAATCATATATAATAATTATTGCATAAATATTAATTAATTAATTAAAATTCCTCACATTTCAGCAGAACTTTTGAAAAAAAATCCTATAGGCGTTCGCGAACGAAAAGAAATTAAATAGAGCCTTTCTATTCCTTCATTCGGAACAAAATCGATCCAAAATAGGATATTGTTTTTTATGGCAAAAAAACGTCCTATTGAAGTAGGATAGATTCAAAATAAAAAAAAATTTCTATGAGATGAATTTTCAAACTAATTTTCAATTCAAAATGGCATAGCTGAATTTTAAGTTGAAAATTTAATTTTTCGCAAATAAAAAAAAAAAGAATTTGGAAGCAAACAGTGAAATTTGTAACGTACTAAGACAAATTTTCAAACAAAAAGGAAGACTTCTTATGAAAATTATTGTTAAATCTTCAACAAAATCATAAAATTTGCAACAAAACAAGATGAATTTCAAACCAAAAATTACTTGTTAAACTTTTAATAACATTTTCTCAACAAAAAAGATGAATTATCAACCAAATAATGAAATGTATAAATAGGAAGGATTAATTTTATGCCAAAAATATAATAATAGACTTTTTATGCTAAATAATTTTTTTTTAACTAAATAGTTAAACTTTCTACGAAACTGTTGTAATTTTAAGCGGAAAAAACGAGTTTTATATAAAATAGTTGATGTTTTAACCCGGAAATAAGTATTTTTCACAGTAAAAGTTAAATTCCAACCAACTTAAATTAATTTTCAATTATTCTATCTTTTCAATTCGCGTTTAAGTAGCAAAATGAGAAAAAGGAGGAAAGAAGATAATAAAGAATAATAGTTTAAATAATCACTGAAACTCAGTATTTTTATTTTCAAAATATTAGGTCAGAAAACTGGAGATGCTTCTTAGAAAACATAGTTAATTTTCCACTGCACACTTTTTTATTTCAGACTATCTTGTTGAAATTTTTTTTTTTATTAAAATTATTTATCTTGATTCAAAACGTTGCTATTCTATTTTGAGTTAAAATTTTATGTTTCGAATTGAAGAAAGAAGTTTTCAAGTTACAAAATCAGGTGTTTTGTTAAAACTTCATATTTTTTTGTTGGATTAAACTGGTTGATTCGTTTTTTGTTGATGAAAAATAATTTTTCAAATTGATAACCTAAATATTGCTTTTTTAGTCAAACACTTATCCTTTTTAGTTGAAAATTCGACTATATAGGTAAAAAATTCATCTATTGAGTTGAAGATTCAATTGATAACTAATTCGATTTTTTAATTTTTAAACTAATAATTTAAATATTTAATTTTTGGTTGAAAACTTATCTAGTCGAAAATTCAACTATTTCATTAAAAAATTAGCTTTCTCCATTGAAAACTATCTTTCTTGTTGAAAATTCTTCTTTTCTGGCTTAAGAGTCAACTTTCTTCTAACACTCGACGTTTTAGCTTGAAAACTTAACTATTTTGTTAAAAATTCATCTATCTGTTTGAGGACGCAACTATTTTTTTTTTTAATTTTTCGTGGGGGTCAACTGGTCAATAATTCGAATTTTTAAAGTAATTTTTTAAACTGATAATTTATGTTATTCCATTTTTCGTGATAAATGTGCCTTATTTAAATGAAAATTCATCTATTTAGTGCAAAATTTTTGTCTTTTGCTGTAAATATATCCTTCTAGGATTCAACTTTCGTCTCGACGATCATCACATAAAGTGGCATTAAGGAAGAAGAGATGAGTGAGAAGTGAAAAAAAAATTAAAGAAAAGAGGGAAAAGAATTAATTTTAAAACTGCGTTCAATCGCGAAGTGTATTTTGGACTTATAACGTCGTTCTACGTGCTCTTTGACTGAAAATGAACTTTTTTCCGAAAATTCTACAGTCTTCCAAAAATGCGTTTTTTTAAATTGAAAACACAAGTATCATGTATTACAAAAGCTTTGCGACCACCCTCCTGCATGTGACACTTTGTGGCATTGGGGCAGATCTCTCGCCCCTTTAGAGTGTTACGTAATATCTGGACGCTCCCTTTTTTCCATATTGTATAAACCTTATAAATGATCCTTTATTAGTGAACAAAGTGGGAGTGAGTCGAGGAATTTTGGACTGAATGTGAAGCTAGAAACGAGAGTAAATATAACGGCAAAATGTAGATGATTTTGATAGGTTTGAAAGCATAGAGGGGAATTCTATCGGATGTATTGAATCGCAAACGAGATGGTCCCAACAAGATCATGGGAAATGGAAGGTACAAAAGAGTCGCTCGGTCATCTCCTTTTTACGCGGTCGCGTATAATATGACTCGCGAATGTGTTCGGCCACGTGGGTCAGGATACGGTACAAGACTAGAGTCTCATGCATTATTTACGGTCTCTGAGCCATCCTGCCAGTGTTATTTTAATTCTCAGCATATTTTCATATTCAAATGCAGGCATCGCCGCGTGGCAGCCAAGAGGCTCCAAACGTCCGGCTTTGATCGACGTTGAAATGTTCAATGCACGTTCGTGCTTTCTTTCCTACCCTATAAATATATATCTCCGTTTATGGAGGCCTCGAGTGGCAACCGGAAGAGAGTCCTTCTTCAAAGCTAGGCCAGGATCAGGAGCAAAAAGAGGAATCAGATAGGAATAACAAAGAAGTGGGAGAAAATAAAGAGGAAAAGAAAAAAGAAGAAGGAAGGAAAAGAATGCAAAGAAAGAGTGTAAGAAAGTGGAGGAATGAGAAAGAAGATGGATTGATGAAGCATTGGCCGTAGAGATGCTCTCGTGATAGAGGGTTCAACTTCAGTGTATAGAGTTTATGCATATATACACACGAGCCAAAACAGAAAAAGAAACTGGGGAGTGGAGGCACGAAGATGATGAACTGATAAAGTAGGTGTTTGGTGAAGTTCGTGTCCGGGAGATTGAAAAAGGGGAGATCCAGAAGTCAGACCTCCGGAGAGACGGGGCTGAACCTTACATTCCAAGACAAATTTTTAGTAATTTTTAGAGTAGTGTTATTTCTAACCGAAATGCCGATTTGTTTTGAGTCAAGTCCTTCTCTTTTTTACGCTTGTACCAGTAGCGTGAACCAATGAGAATGTTACAACAATATAGCTGATTGTGATTCAAGTGCGAAAAATAGGCGATTCTGACGAGTGTGAAACATTTTCCAAATTCCCCGATTTTTTCTGGACTTTTCCCGGACCAATTTTTCATTTTCCGTCGCAACTGAGATTTAAAGAACATCATTTTAATCTTGCCATATTTTTTCCATAGAATATTTTATAAACGGAATAAAACGATTTCAAATTAAAACTTAAATATTTATTTAATTGTTTCAACCTCAAAAGGATGACCTTTCTACCATAAAAAAGGAATTTTCAAGAAAATATTTTATATTTTGATCGAAAGAGATAATTGTTTAACAAAAAAAGTTCAATTTTAAAGATAACAGTTAAATTTTTAATAATAAGGTTCAATTGTTAACCTATAAGGATGAATTTACAACCAAATAGTCAAATTTACAAACAAAAAAGATTAAAATTCAACCAACAGCAGTTACATTTTCCACCAAATAATTACATTTTCTCGATGACAGTTGAATTTTCGACAAGAAAAAATTAATTTTGAATGAAAAAGGATGAATTTTCTGTCAAAATAGAGGATTTTTCAACAAAACAGTTAAATTTAAGAACAAGAAAAATGTGCTTTTAACAAAAGACTTAATTTTTTAACAAAAAAACTAAATACTGCAATTTTCTGCCAAATAATGAGAATTCTCAACTAAATGTCGAACTTTCAAACCAAAAGAAGCTAAATTTTTAACCCGAAAAGTTGAATTTTCCACAATAAGTGTCATTCTCAACGAAAAATATAAAAGTTGATACTTCAACAACAAAAAACGAATTTCCAAAAGAGTTGAATTTTCAACAAAATAATTAAAATTCGAACAAAATAGTTGAAGTTTTAACCTAAAAAAATTAATTTTTAACCAGAAAGATGAAATTTTGAACAGGGAGATTAATTTTATAAAAATTGTCAATAAAATGTAAAGTTTAAGCCAGAAGTTAAATTTTCCAGCTAAAATAATGAATTTTCAAGAAATAGAAATTTTTTAGCAAAAAAAAACTTCATTCAAATGGTCAAACTTATATCTTAGACCAAAAAACTAATTTATTGCAATATCAAGAATCATCAACAAAAATGTTAATTTTCAATGAAACAGTTGCATTTTTAATCAAACGCGAAGAAATTTGAGCAAAAAAATTATTTTTCTGTTACAAAATCGAAACTTTGAACTCAAAATGATCAATTAAGATAATGAATGGCAAAGTTACATTTTCAGTTACAAATGTATTAAAAAAATGAGTCTTCAACAGAACAGCTAATTTTTCAACTACCAATGTAGTTGACAAACAATTAATTTAAAAAAAAACTAATTTTTATTGAAGAGATGAATTGGTAACTAAAATGCTGAATCTTCAACAAAAAATGATTTAAAAAAATTTTCTTTAATCTTTAACTTAGTGATTGAATTTTCGAAAAAGACAATCTCTACAATTAATGTAATAAGAGGTATTTCAACCAAAAAACATTTTAATTTTAAATAAAAACAGTTTAATTCAGCTAAAAAACACTAATTTTGAAACAAAATGGTTAGATTCACAACCAGAAAAGATTATTTCTGAACCAAAAAGTTGCATTTTTAACCATAAAACATGAAAATTTTACTAAACGAGATGGATTTTTAAGCCGAAAAGACGAATTTTCAAAAAAATATTTCAATTTGTAATCACAAAAATGAATCAACTGAAGAAAAAAATTACTAATAAGAATATTATATCCACAGGTTACCGCAAACTTCAATTGAGAAATTCCCTAACTTCGTCCTGAACAATTTTTCATTTTCCTTGAGCATTAATATTAAAAGACAAGAACTTAATCTTGTAACATTTGCGTAACATAGAATCTTTTATAAACGCAATAAAAGAAGTTTAAATTAAACTCTAAAAATTATAAAGTCATTATCCTTTTTTTAAAAATCCCTTACTTTTCCCTAAATTTCCCTTGCCCATAAAATTCTTCGACTTTTTCCTGATTTCCAATTTTTTTCTACGACTTACGCTCACCGTGCTTGCAGCATCATTTAGAAAAGGCCTTACTTGCAAAGTGGGTGTTGCAAAAAGTATTTTTTTAAAATATTCAAGGATTATTTGCATAACAGAAGTTGTCACAGACTTTAGAACAATTCGGACGATAAATTACATAATTAAAAGTTGAATATATTGCATTGTCAGCTGAGAATTAAAAAAAAAATTTGTGGGCGCACCTTATTTTTACAATCTTATTTCAACGATCTTAAAAAGTGTTAACGTGGGAGGGAAATCAGAGCAATCTGCTCCTTTCTCCTTTATTCGTCCTCGAGCTCTAATCCAATCGACAGATGTCGCGAGCTGTAAAATTCTCCACCTTCTATTTTTGGAATTCGTTTAAATGCCAGGGTAAAGTTAGCAGAGAGATTCACGTTCGAATTAGCAGACAGATCTTCTTTCCTTTTTGCTGGCAGATGTGTGTACAAATTTCGATATACTTATTTTAGGTACACAAGTATCCTTACCATTGTAAAGGTTATAAATTCAAAGTTAGAAAAACACGTTCTACTGCGAAAATGTTTGGTTGGCCGACCAAAAACCGAAAAATATGTTATGGATAGAACAAATATATTTTTTAAATTAGCGATATTTTTGTATCAGCAATAAAATATAGAATACGCGCTCATTTTGAAAAAACATGCTTAATTAATCACAATTAAATTTCATCAGGATGATTCATGGTCATAGACGATATTTTGATTAATCGAAAGACTTCTCTTTAAATAAAATGAATGTTATTGAACTAAATCATTTTATCTTATACCTTTTTCGTTAAACAAGGAATAATACGAAATAGTATGCTAATAATCCTAAATTTCAGCATCTGCGCATTCAAATAGAAAACTTCTTTAATATTAAATATCGTTGCAAAATTGATGAACTCCCAATCTCAATGAGAGTAATCAATTTCTTTGGAAGCGAAATAAAGCATGGGGACCCAAGCTACAAATTTATTTGCGCTACACTGTAAAAAATATTGGGAATTCTTCCTATGAAATAGTAGGAGATATTTCCGAAACTGGTGGGAAAAAATTGTTTTCCTATAAAATAGTATGAAATATTTCCGAAATTGATGGGAAACATTTTTTTCTGAAGAAAATTGGAAATTGTTCCATGAATTTTGGCAAATTTTCCAAATGTTAGGAAACTGATCCACAAGGTTCGGAGAATTTTACGAAAAGTTAGGAAACTCTTCCAGAAGGTTAGGAGATTGATCAAATTTCCGAAAATGTAGGAATATTTTCCAAAATATATGGGGAAATTTTTCCACCAAGATTGAAATTGTTTCATAAATATTAGCAAATTTTCCGAAAAATTGGTAATTTTCAGAAAAGTTAGGAAATTTATCCAGAAGCTTCGGACAATGACTAAATCCTTGCAAAATTAGGAAATTTTTCCAATGTTTATGGGAATATTTTTCCAACAAGATTGGAATTGTGCCATGAATTTTGGAAAAATTTCCGAATAATCTGTAATTTTCAGAAAAGTTAGGAAATTCAACAAGAAGTTTCGACAATGATTAACTCGCCGCAGAATTTGGAAATTTTTCCAATATCTATGGGGAAATTTTGCAGAAAAGATTGGAATTGTTCCAGGAATATTGGAAAAATTTCCGAATACAATGGTTATTTTCCGAAATATTATGACAATTTTTCTAGAACTGACTAATTACCCGAAAATGATGCATGCATGAAATGAATTTAAATATTTCTGAGTGATTCTGTTATTATTGTTTATTGTAGTACTTATGTACTTTTTCTTTTTGAAATATAAACAATAACCAGACTAAATGTAATTTAACTATATATATTTTATCTGCAAAGGCATTTTAAGACCTTCCAAAAATTTAACTGGCTTTAGGATCTACTTTATGTATACAATAGACGTTTTACATTAGTCTGGTCAGTCATTGAACGCCAAAGACTTCTCTCTTCGGTATCTGTGTTTTTTTCTCCTAGAATTCTTTACCATCACAGCCTCTTGAGATTTTCTTCAGTGGCAATATAACGTGAAAATATTTGAAAATATTCGACTTTAATGAAAAAGTGTCAACCGAAAGGAACTTTCAACCATCAGTTTGTACGAAACTGTTGCTTGATGCAGGGTGCTTTGGACCTTTGTAAAGAACTGTGAATGAAAAGTTATAGAAGTGTGTTTTCAATAATCCAATTTGATGGAATGATTATCAACATAGGTTATTTAATTTTTACTTATTTAAACAAATTGCATTTGTTTAAAAAAAATTCTTTCTGAAAATTGTTTCTTTTTTCACTAAAAATTATTACTATTGATTTAGACGAATATTTATCAACATAGATTAAATAATTTAAAATTATTTAAACAAATTCCGCTTGTTAAAATAATTTTTTTTGATCATTCGTGTTCCTCCTAAAAATGATAACTTTTGGCCTAATTTATTATTTATCAACATTGGTTAATTATTTTTGAGTTATTTAAACAAAGTTTGTTTAAATACTTCTTTTTCGAAAAATTCGCTTTTGGCTTATAAGAATTAACTGTTAATTTTTAAAATACATTCCGTTTGTTCAAATAATTATAAATAACAAATTTAATTTGTTTCAATCATTTCTTTTACTAAAATTTTTTTTGCTGAAATTTATAAATATTGTTCTAGTGGAATATTTATCAACATTGATTAATTAATTTTCAATGATTTCAATTTATTTGTCATGAATTAACATAAATTTATTTTCAAATATTTTCCAATTGTTTAAATAATAAATTATTATTTGTTTTTAACTTTTCATAAAATTATGCCAGAAAAGTTAGCATTTTTACATTCTTATCAGAGAGAATATATTAGATTTGTTTGTAATAGAATCATAATGAAGGTTCTGTCTTGAACAGTATTTTCTATTATTATTAAAACTTTTGATTATTAAAAACAATAAGATTTTTTAAATTTATGAATTATTTCAAAAATAACTAATGTGCACAGAAATATTTTAATTAAAAATTAATTAACCAATGTTGAAACATTCCACTAGACCAACAGCAATATTGTATTTAAAAAAAATAGTTTTGACACCAGTTAGACATGCCTGAATATAGTGTACATTATTTTCCAAAATTCTATCATGATATTGTAATTAATTTTCTTTTTTTTCTTTCTGTGTAAAAAATGCAACTCCTTGGTTGAAAGTTGAATTGCTCTCTTAAAAATTCATTTTCTTGGTTTAAGTCTGAAGATCGATCTATCTATATTTATTCCACATGGTTCAAAGTTTTACTATTTTGTTCAAAAATTTGTTTCAGTTTGTGTTCAAAATTATTATTTTATCTGTAAATTTAAATATTTCATTCTTGGTTGAAAATTTTTCTTGTTAGAAAAAATTCCTCTCTTTGGGTGAAAAATTGTATATTTTCTTGAAAATTCGTGTTTTTTCTGTTTAAAACATAATATTTTTGTTGAAAACTTAAGTATTTGGTTAAAAGTGGAAATCTTTTGGTTGAAAATTCATGTATTTTGTTGAAAAAAACGTATCTTTTTGCTAGAAAATTAATTTTCTTGATTGATAATCTATCCTTCTTGGTTAAAAATGCTACTTTTTGTTTGAAAAATAACTTTTTTGCTAAGAATTAAACTTTTTTGGTATGAAATTCAAATTCTTGTAAAAAATTACATTATTTATTTAAAAATGGATTAATTTAGCAGAAAATGTACTTTTTTGTTGAAAAATCAGTTTTTGTTTGAACTTTTATATATATTTTTTAAAGATCGTCTTTTTTGGTAGAAAATTAATCTTCTTGGTTGAAAGATGCTACTTATTATTTGAAAAATAACTTTTTTGCTAACAATTAAATTTTTTTGGTATGAAATTCAAATTATTGTTTAAAAATTACATTATTTATTTAAAAATTTATTAATTTAGCAGAAACTATACTTTTTTGTTGAACAATCCGTTTTTGTTTCAACTTTTATGTACTTTTTTTAAAGTTCGTCTTTTTTGCTAGAAAATTAATTTTCTTGATTAAAACGCTATCCTCCTTGGTTAAAAATTCTACTTTTTGTTTGATAAATAACTTTTTTGTTAAGAATTAAACTTTTTTGATATAAAAAAATTCAAATTCTTGTTAAAAATTACATTATTTATTTAAAAATTGATTAATTTAACAGAAAATGTACTTTCTTGTTGAAAAATCAGTTTTTGTTTGAACTTTTATATATTTTTTTTAAAGATCGTCTTCTTTGATAGAAAATTAATCTTCTTAGTTGAAAAATTCTCCTTATTGGTTAAAAATGCTACTTTGTGGTTAAAAATGAAGTTTTTTTGTTGAAAACTCATATTTTGGGTACAAAATTTAATTATTTGGTTGAAAGTGAACTTTTTTGTAGAATGTGCAACGTTTTGGTTAAAAATTAAACAATTAATTTTGAAATTGAACTCTTTGGAAGATAATTAACTTTTTTGTTGGAAAATCATAGATTTTGGTTAAAAATTCAACTGGTTGGTAAGTCATACGTTTGTTTGGGTTATACTTGCATAATATTTTTTGAAATTCATATAATTTCTTGAAAATTTGTCTTTTTTGGTAGAACATTAATCTTCTTCTCGAACTTCTTGGTGGAAAATTTTAAGACTTTTTCGTTGAACACTTGACTAATTGATTAAACATGCATCGCTTGTGGTTCTAAATTTAAGTACTTAGTTGGAAGTTGAACTAGTTAAATTTTTTTGTTTGGAGATCTATCTTTTTGGGTAGAAAATTATTATTTTTTTAATTAAAAAATGATATTTTTGGTCGAAAATTCATCTATTTCTTGGAAATTCATTTTATTTGGTACAAACATGATTTTTTAATCTCAAAAATTAATTATTCAGCTATTCTGTTTAATTCAGCTAGCTGCTAATTCGTTTTATCTTGTTTAAAATTAATTTTTCAAACTGATGATTTAGCTATTCTTCTTTCGGTTGACTTTAACTGGCTAAAAATTCGTTTTTTAATATTAATCGGTAATTTTTTTAACTGAAAATTTAAATATTTCTTTTTTTTCAAAAGTTCTATTTTTTATTTTAAAATGTATGTAATTTGATGGAAGTTTAATTATTTTGTTGAAAATTCAACTATTTTGTTAAACTAACTTATTTTGGTCTTTTTTGTTCCTGGCCACGTTATATTATTGGCATCAAGGAATCAGTATATGACTATATAGTATGGGTAATTAGGTGATGTGAAGAAGATATTAATTATACATATAACCAAATGTTTGGTAATTGCAAGCAAGTGTTTGTGAAACCGCAACTGTTTTTTGTTCTCAGTGTTGGCGCATAAATCAGAGCCGAGAAGAATAGTGATTATTTAAAAATACATACCTCATTGCCATTTTAATGAATTCGTACGTAGAGTGAAACATGAAAGCAATGGTGAAGCATGGAACAAGCAATTGAAATTCTTGAAATTCAAATGAAACAGAGCCTAGCTTGTTGGAAGCGGGGTCGTCAAAAGACAAAAAGCGAATCTCACTTTCAGGAGGCAATTCAGTACCGATGCCATGGACCCAGTACAGGATGAGTACTGAGTACGGTTTTAAGTACCGTGAAAGCCAGAGGGGGGGGGGGGTATATATCGATTAAATGAAAATGTGTCCGTGAAACTCGAGATGCGAATAAACTGTTACACGATACCACATCGTTTCGCGTTGAGGAATAAGAATTTCTCAGTTTCTCCTCTCTCGAAGGCGACTAACGCCTGAAAAGCACGCTCGAAAGATGGAAATTTGAGATCCGTGCGCCCGTATATATTCCGAATTCTTCTTTTTTAATAGAAAATAGAAAACCTTTGATCGCCAACTAAAAAATTTAAGATGATGTATGTAGCAGCTGTAAACAGAATCTCTTATGACGCGAGCTACATCCAATTTTTTAGATATGAAGCTTGAAGGGAAGCTGAGAGTATATCAAGCTAAGCGTTTTTTTTATTCAACTAAACTCAATACTCAACACCGGGATAATTATGGCGATTATACCCCAAATCAAAACATGTACACTCAAGAAGGATTTGGCTGAATCAACAAAATTTGTGCTCGATCTGCCTTAGAATATAGTCATTATATAGAGAACTGAATATTTGGTTGACTCCAGTAAATTTGTTGGTTGTTTTAACCAAATATTTGGGTAGATGAAGAATTTTGTTGAGTTAAACAAATTTTGTTAGATTCAATGAAATTTTCATTTATATTCAAGATAACAATTTATTTGGATCTTTTGTTTGTTAATGAAATTACAGGAAGCTATATACGCAATATTATGTATCCCAATTGGAAACGGTGTTTGCAAACAAATTTGGCTTGCACAGTAAAAAAAGTGTTCAAAATGATACCGAAATCAATATCATTTTGATATGCAACAAAAATGATAACGCATTCAAGAGCACTTTGATTAGTCGGAGTGAATGATCGCTAATGTTCTTAGAGCACTTTAGCTCACATGCAAGCTTTTTATGGCTTCTGATCGTGCAGTGTACTTGAAAAATTAAAAAAATAATGAAACCTGATATCAGAAGGCATCATCCGTTAAGTGTAGTTGTCTCTCGCATTCGGTTAGATAAAATTTTTAGGTTATGTCGTTATGATACCGGCATCGGAATTGACGGACAATTTGTTTAGTCTGATAAATGAACCAAAAAATAAGATCAAATTGATCCAAATGGACAGATCATTATGATCTCGAGTGTCAAATGATCGTTGGAGCAAAATGCTCTGCAACAAAATTGATCTTTTTTTTTTACTGTGTGGGTCCAGTTCACATGAAAATTCTAACCGTGCAAATTCTGTCGTCTGCTACCCGCTGATTTCTATCTTTCGCAAAATTCATATTTGTCCTGAAAATAATGATTTCCTCAACAAAAGGTTTGATTTTTCAACAGTTTATTGATCTTATTTTATTTTATTTTATTTTATTAATTGTTCGCAAATTCTTTGGAAATGATATATATTGAGACAGTGTCGTACCTATTTAAAAAATAATTCAAAGTCGGATTGAAACAACACCCTTAAACTCTCCCAATCAGTTTTAAGAATTAAAGTAGTTCCTTAAAAGTTGATATTTAATCCTTTCCGGCATACATTTTTCAGGGAAACGAGTTTATATGAAAATTGGTACATAGGGGTTTTTGGGGTTGCTGATTACGAATCCTAACTCAGATTTTGAAAATTCAAAATGGTGGATCCAATATGGCGACCCAAATTTAGAATATTTTTGGATGTTTTTTTAGAATTGGTATACAGGGTGTTTTTGGGGTCGCTAATCACGAAACCAAACTCAGATTTTGAAAATTCAAAATAGCGGATCTAATATGGCGGCCAAAATATGGAATTTTTGTTGTTGAAAATTGGTGTAAAAAAAAGTGAAGTTCGAACTAAATGGTTATGTAGCACATGTAACGTACCATTATGTTTACAATGAAACAAAACTTGCTTCTGGATTTATCATTCATAAAAGATACACACAAATCGAAAAATAATTACAAAATTAGCAATGTAAACAAATTTAAAAAAAATTATAAAAGATAAAAAGTATAAAAAAATTGAACTTAAATCAACTGCAACTGTTATGCAACTATGAAATTGGTTATTCGAGGTTAAAGGTCGCCATATCAGTACCAATTTTCTGAATTTTCAAAATCTAAGTTCAGATTCGTGATCAGTGACTCCAAAAATCCTTGTACATTATTTATTTTTTTAATTCAGAAAACTTTTTATTTTGGCCGCCATATTGGATACGTCATTTTTGATTTTTAAAGTCTGATTTCAGATTCGTGTAAAACGACCCCAAAAACCTCTGTATACCAATTTTCAGAAAAAAAAATCCAAAAATATTTCAAGTTTCGGGCGCCATCTTGGAACCGCTATTTTGAATTTCCAAAATCTGAGTTTATGTTCGTGATCACTGACCCCAAAAACCCCTGTATACAATTTTTCAGATAAAATCCAAAAATATTCCAAGTTTCGGGCGCCATCTTGGATCCGCCATTTTGAATTGTCAAAATCTGAGTTCATATTCGTAGTCAGCGACCCCAAAAACCCTTATTTACCCATTTTCATAAGGATATAAAGTTTTTTCAATAATGAATTTTTTCAAACAAAAAAGGCTTTTTTTCATATTTGTTCATAAGAATTAACAAATTATTAAAAATTTTTAGACTCTTCGCACATAAATTTCAATTTTTTATAATCCTGCGAGCATGAAATTTAAAAAAATCTAGATTAAATCCAATAAAAAATACTCTGAAATCGCAAAAAATGATATGAAAAAAGGTGGGAATACGGTATTCCCACCATGCCGCAAAGGGTAAACAACTTCATACTGAAATTTTGAAAATTGTCAAAACCCTAAATACAGTATTAAGCAGTGGAACTCAAAATAATTTTAATTTATAAACCATACTATCAAAATAATCATATGTCAACATTGTTCAGTCTCAAGTTATATTTATCTAAAATTAAACTATTTGAAAATTTAACATTTCAAGTTAAGCATTTTCTGATCGGAAGTATATAAAAAATTTAACTCTTTGAAGAAAAGATTTTCTAAATTAAAAACCAAGAAAGGTTGATTAATATAAATTTTACAAAAATACAAAGTTAGAATGAAAATAAAAATGGAATAATTCAAAATTTAAGGGTTCAACGGTAAATGCTTCTAAAATATCGCGTACAAAATTTCAAATTTTAAGAACGTATTTCTTCAATTTTGAGCAATTTAAACTACAATTACTTTATTTATTAATTTTAGATGTTAATTTTGTTTGTCTTCTGGTCTATATAAATATTATTAAAACATTGATAAATCTTAAGGTTGTGAAAAAAGTGTCTCTATCTCCGCTGGGATCTGAACTCAGGACCTTCAGATTGCCCCGGTCTGATGCTCTTACCAACTGAGCTACGTAGATACGAGAAAATTTTCTTCACAACCTCCTTACAAGCTGGTTGACGATGGCATCCTTTATACTTGTAAGATTTTTCTTTTTCTAAACATGAATTCATATTTTAATTGTTGATCTTAGG
>JAAAKG020172925.1:0-27165 GCA_010014905.2 Druon quercuslanigerum
TTTTAAGTAAAATACTGTATCTTCAAGTAAAAAAAAAATACTTTTTAAAAAGTAGTTCAACTTTCGACCAAATAGTTTAGTTTTCTAACAAATTGTTCAATTTTTTGAAAAGTACGAATTTTCTTCAGAACATATGAATTCACAATCCGCAAAATGTGAATTTTCAACAAAAAAGTTACTTTTTAATCGAAACAGATTAATTTTAAATTAGACAGTTGTATTCTTAATCAAAAAAGATTAAATTCTTCAAAAAATAATAATTTTCGCTAAACAATATAGTTAATTTTTCAGTTAAACAAAATCATTTTTATACAAAAAATTAAAATCCTATCAAACAAAATCAATTTTCGCCAAAAAATGGAATAGTTAAATTTTCAACCAAATAGTTGAATTTTCAACTAAAAAAATATATTTTTTTAACAAAAAATGGAATATTTACATTATGAGTTTTAAAAAAATTCAACAAAAACGGAAAAGCGATTATTCAAGATAAAATTTAAATTTTCAACCAAAGAAATAAATTTTTAAGTAAAATACTGTATCTTCAAGTAAAAAAAAAATACTTTTTAAAAAGTAGTTCAACTTTCGACCAAATAGTTAAGCTTTATACCAAACTATTGAATTTTCTTCAGAACAGATGAATTTTGCAACCCTAAAATGTGAACTTTATCAACCAAAAAACTTAAATGTTCAAACGAAACAGGTAAATTTTTTATTATATAGTTGTATTTTTAATCAAAAACCATGTAATTTCTTAAACAAATAAATCAATTTTCAAATCAAAAGTACAAATGTTCAACAATATGGTTAGAATTTTCAAAGAAAATAAAAATATTTGAGAAAATAGTACTTAGTATTAGTGGCAGGTTTTCCCCAAGAGTAGCAAAATAGTTGCATTGTCAAAAAATAAATGATGAAATAGATGAGTAGTCCGCGACCTGCTTATAAAAAAATAACTTAAGCTTGTAAAAATAACTACTCACGCTGTGCATGCTCATATGTTTTTGACACTCTTCGATTTTCTCTTTCAGCCCACATTTGGCTTTCTCAAGAGCATCTTTAGCTCTCTTGCAGGTGTTGTATCGTTTAATAATCGAATACAAAGCGTGATTTCGACCCATCGCTTGTGCTTCTTTGACAAGAGCCAATTGCTGATGTCGATCTTGAAGTAATCCTTGGGCTTGCTGAGTGCCTTCGGTAGCTTCCATCCAGTTGTTCAAGTGATGACAGAGTAGAGGGAAAACTTGCACTAATTCATCCCTAGATTAAACAAATTCATTATCAAGCTGAATTATTTAAAACTCTTATTTTTCCCTGAACAATTACATTTTAAGTTAGGCGAATTTACTTTTCTATATAGAAAAGTTTCTTTCGCTTTCAGCTAGTTATTTTATTAAAGAAAACAAAAATGTCCAAAATCCTAAAAACAATATGGAATTTTTTTAAGAACATTCTAAAGTTCGACTTTAGGTGAAATGGGATGGACGCAAAACTGCATTTTCAAAAATCCCTGACTTTTCCCTGACCAATAATATTTAAAGACAAGAATTCGAATTTTTTAATAATTTTAATTAACACTTTTTTTTTACGGTTGTTTATAGTTCTTCTTATAAACATTCACCGATTTTTATGAGTTTTTTTTCTTCTAAAATTCAACAGTTTTCACTCATTAATATATTGTATTCAAATAATAATCAAACTGTTAATTATTCCCGGTGAACTTAAGACTTATTGGTCAACTTGAACCTTAAGAGTTCAAAAGATTTTAATTATTTCACACGATTTTTAAAAATGTATGATTTGGAACAGGGAATTTTAGAAAAAAATTAAAAATTTGGACTAGGAAGATAAGATAATTCTTGGTCATAATAATTAAAATTTTGATTTGGAACAGAGAATTCTGTTCAAATAAAAGTATTTTCCAAAATTTCCGTCCCATGTAAAAAATTCTCTTTTCCAAATCAAATAATAATTCTTCATGAAAATTTATGTCTTAAAGTATGAATTTTTCTTCTTTATTGTAATCCCCTGTTCCAAAGTGAAAATTATAATTCTTTACGGATGTTTCCTGTTTGAATTCAAAATTATATTTATTTCTAACATTCTCTATTAAAAATCCGTTATCGAATTTATTTTTTTAATTATTCCTTTTTCACAAATCACAATTAAAATTATTTTTTTTAATTTCCCGTTCCACGTCGAAATTTATAATTCTTAATGAAATTCTCTGTTCTAGTCAACATTTTAATTCCTTTAAGGGAATTTTTTATATTTAATGTATTTATTCGCCGTCTATGCTCAGAAATATAATTCTGTTTACAAATTCCCTATATCCAGTTAGAATTATATTTATTTAGGGAATTTTTTATTATAATTCATAGATATATTAACTTCGTATTCAAAAATTTAAAAGAGGGAAATTTCAAATTCTGGAACATTTTTATTTAGAGACAAAAATGTTTAAATCCAAACAAATGTTGATGTGGATAAAGGAATTTTCAAAATTTTACGAATTCTGACTTACAACATGGATTGTTTCATACAAATTTCTTATAAATAAATCAGAATTAAAATTATTTGAGAAAATTTCCCATTTAATGTCAAAAACCACCTGTTTCAAAAGAAAATTGTAATTCTTTGCGGGAATTTTTTTATATCCACAATCAGAATTATAATTTTTTTCACAATTTCCTACATAAAGTAACAATTAATTTATTTTCCAAAAGTTTCTGTTCCAAGTTAGAGTTCTATTTATTTAAGAAATGTTCTATTACAATTCGAAAATATAGAAACTCCTTTTTCCAAAATTTAGAAGAGGGGAATTAAGAATTTTGAAAAATTGTCATTTCAAAAAAAAAAATATATATATTTTTGCAATAAAAAAATTCCGATTATGATTTGAAACAAGGATTGTTTTTTTAAATGCATGTAATATAAATCAGGATTAAAATTATTTTCCCACTTTTTTTTTATATTTCATTTACTTATTTTCCGTCCGAACTCTGAATTATACTTATTTACAAAGTTTTCTATTATAATTCGGAAGTATAGTACCTCTCCTTTTCTAAAATGCTTAAGAGGAAAGTTTCAAATTCTGGAAAATTTTAATTTGCAGAAAAAGCAATTTGAATTTAAACAAATTCTGATTTGACACAAGGAATTTTTCAAACTTATTATCATAAATCTTTTAGAAAATTCCTTCTCCCAAAATTGAAATGATAATACTCGAATGAAAAATCAATTTTTTTATTTAAATTAAATAATAAATTAATAAATAAAATATGATAATGAAAAATAAAAAAAATTATAATTCTAAGTCGCGACATAGAATTTCAGTAAAGAAATATAATTCTGAGCTTGGGACGGCTTTCAAGTCAGAATTTGTCAGATTCAGAAAACTCCTTATTCCAATGAGAATTATTTTTTTAAATTTAAATTTGTTAGGATTTGAAACTTCCCTTATATAATTTTTACAAGAAAATAATATTCAAATTAAATAAGTTAAATTATCAGTTAAAAAATTATTTTCCACAAAAAAACTAACTTTCAACAAAATAATTACATTTTCAACTAAAATTATGAAACTTTAACTAGAATAATTGAATTTTTGACCCAAATTATAATAATTAATTTCTACAAAAAAAAAATAATTTTTAACTAAAAAAGATAATTTAAAAAAAAATTGGATAATTATATTTTTAGTAAAAAAATGAATTTTCAACCAAAAAGTTAAATTTTTAACTAAAATTAAAGATTATTTAACTGGAATAATAATTGCAATTTCAGTTTAAACTAAATTCCTTTTCAAACAAAGAAAAACGAAGCTCTCACTCAAACAGCTCAATTTTTAAACCAAAAAAAGTAATTTTAACAAAAGAATTTAACTTTTAATCAATATTTCCAACCTAAAAAAAACTTGAACTAAAATGATAAACATTTAACTGAAATAGTTTTTGAAGCTAAGATAATTTTCTACAAAAAAAAACGATTTTTTTAAGCAAAATACGTGGATTTTTAAAGAAATAGTTTAATTATAAATAAAAAAAATCTTATACAAATGGTTGAATTTTGAATTAGAAAAGATCAATTTTCAATCAAAAATGGAACAATTAAATTTGTAGTCGAACATATTAATTTTTCAACCAAACTGATGCAATCTTACCTAAAATAATGGAATAGTTGAGTTCTTTACCAAAAACATTAATTGTAAACCATAAAGATTAATTTTATACAAAAAAGGCAAAATAAATAAATATTCAAACAAATAGTTTAATTTTAAAATAAAAAAGATAAATTTTCAACCAAAAAATACAATAGTTATGCTTTCTGTTAAAAATCGAATTTTTATCTAAGAAAGGATGAATTCCCAACGAAAAATACAATACATTTTTCAATTATAATTCAGAAATGTTTTTTCTTTGAAATACTGCTTCTCCTCCAAAAACTACTTAAAGTACTTTCTTTATCTATAATTTAGGAATCCGAATCCGAATTATAATTCTTTCAAAAAATTACTGTTCCATGTCAAAAATTCCCTTTTCCAAGTGGAATTATATTTTTTTACGGAAACTCCCTGTCCGAAAAATAAAAACGATAATTATTTTCTAATATTCCCTCCCTGTTCCAAGTCAGATAAATTAGTAGTAAGCGAAACAAACGTGATAAATCCATTTTCTCACAGAATAAAAAATTGCAAAAAATTATTTAAATAATGAAAACTTCAATTTTACTGCGATCATAAGTAAATTCCCGGTTTTTAAAATAAATTTCCAGTAATTCCTCAGTCTCTCGGTCAAGTCTCCACCCTGGACTTGGAACAGAGAATTTTTCGAAATTCCGCATTATAATTCATTAAAAAAATTTTCTATTCAAAAATTAGAATTTTTAGGAACAAAAATAATCTTTTGTTCCAACCTAAATTATATTCGTTTTTTTGAAATCTTGAGAAATCGTTTGAAATCATAAAAATCTCTTGATCTTTTTTAAATTGACCTGGAAAAATTAACAGTTGACAGGGCGTAAAATGAGAAATTAATTTGAAATGTAAACTCACCTATTCGCAAGCCATTCTGCCCGCATTTCCGTTGTTCTCACCGCAAACATTGCTTTTGTAAGTTCAATCTCCAGCTGTTTTCGACCAACCCCGGTGCATCTTGCTCTTGCTTGACAAGCGCCATAAGTTGCAATATTATTATCAGCTCCAGCTCTCCAATCGACCAATGGATCGTATACAAAAGCTTCCAATAAAGTCAAAAGAGTTTCTCGACCACGACGCATTACTCTCAAAGTATGCTCGCATGCCAGCCTAAATATGCCCTGTAAATAAAGACAATATTAATATTAAAGTCATAAAACTTTTCAAATATTAAAAATGAACTCAAGTGATAATTTTAAATGTTTTTCTTCAATCTATAACGTATTAAAATTTCTATTCATTTATTCCAAACTTTAAAGGCTTTTCCCTTTTATCATTCAGGGTGTCTACTCAAATCCTGGAAAAAAATTCCTGGAAAATTCCAGCTTTTTTCCAGTCATTAAAATATTTCGCATTTTTGTAAACAATGAATTCGATATATATATATATATATATACACTGTCACGAGTTTATTATAAATAATATTTTTTTTCAGTTTCTAAGAATTAAATTCACCAATGCACCGAATAATTAAATAATTAAATAATACTGAAAATATAACAATTCATTTCTTGCATTTTTCTCTGAAGTACTAAACAGTTAAATTTAAAAAAAAATATCAATTTTCAACCAACTAGTTGAATTTTGAACTAAAAAATATTGGTGATCAACCAAAAATGGAATTCTTCAATGTTCAGTTAAAATAATTCAGGTAAACGTCCCAGTAAACGTAATGCCAATTTTCATCCTTTTTACTTAATTTTAATAAATGTGATTTTTATTTGCTGTTATAATATTTTTGTAACAATATATACAAGTTATAAGCAAGTTTCATGATTACTAGGACAATCACGATTACTGGCTCACTTAACTTAATTTTCAACAAAAAAAAAATCAATTTTTAACAAGTGATGAATTTTCAATAAAAATAATGTATCTTCAACTACAATAGATCAATTTTAAAAGAAAAGATAAATTTTTTACAAAATAATTTAACTTCCAAGCAAGAAGTATCATTTTCCACCAAAAAGATAAATTTACAAATAAAATTATTAATATTAAATTGAAATACTTGTATTTTCAAATAAAAAGACGAATTTCCAAATAAGATTAAGTAGCAAGCAAGAAAATTAAATGTCTACCAAAACAGACGATTTTTTAGTAAAAAATTTTTTTTTTAACCAAACTGATGAATTTTTAACTGGAATATTTGAATTTTAAACCATAAAGATGAATTTTGAACTAAGATCATGAACCTTTACCTATAACAGTTGATTTTTCAACTAAAGTTATAAATCTTTAACTGGAAAAGTAGAATTTTCTATTTTTAGTTTGTTGCCACGATAACTTTCGAAAGAATTGTTCTACTTTCGAAAGAATTGTTCTAAAATAAAGTTCAAGTCCCATTTTGGATAAAAGTTCAAAAAGTAGGCACATTTTGAACATTTTTTAGACTTCTTTCAATATTCAAAAATTCTCTGTACAATTATTTATAGTACTCAAAAAGACAAACATTTTTTCCTAATGCCTTTTTTTAAATGTTTCTTTTGACACACCCTACAAGATTATCATAACTACTTTTTGATTTTTTTTTAGAAAATCGAAAATTCCAATTTTTATTGTACAAAAAACACTAAAAAATACAAAATTCCATTTTACGGTCAAATTATGCAAGATACGACAAATGTCAAATGTGTTAAATTTTGCTGATTACTGGTCAAAATTATTTTCTGAATCATTTTCTCGTTTCTTCAGAAAATTATTTTGATCAGTAATCAGACAAATTTAACATCAGAATTGATTATTACATTTTTAGTTGAAAATTAGTATTTCCAGGTAGAAAATGCTATTTCTTGTTGAATATTCATCATTTTAGTTCAAAATTAATCTCTTTGGTCGAAAAATCAACTATTTTGTCCAAAATTTATCTTTTTTTGCTTAGAAATTCAATTATTTCGTTGAAAGTTGAAACGCTTTGTTCAAAATTAATTTTTTGGTTAAGATTTAAAACTATGTTTTTTTCAGTTTCTGAGGATTCAATTCACCAATAGTCGAATTAAAAAATGTTAAGTGTAGTCTAAAATCAAAAAGTGTGCAATGGAAATATAACTTGATTTTTTAAAAGCAACATTTCCAGTTTTCTATTTTTATATTATAAAAGTATTCAAAATAAACGCCAATTATTATTTAAAATACGAGTATTACTCTTTAGTCCATAAATTATAAAAATTCTTATTTATTTATCCATTTTCCAGTTAAATACGAATCGAATTAAAGGAACCCAATAAAAAAACTAACTTTTTTGGTTGAAAGTACATTTCTTTGGTTTGAGAAGTCTCCTATTAAAGTTTTGGTTGTGAATTCATATTCTTTTTGTTGAAAATTTCATTATTTAGTTCAAAAGGAAATTTTTTTAGTTAAAAATTCAACAACATTCAAGAATTTGACTGACATTTTTTTATTTCTTAGCTAACGAATCTTTTTTGGTTGCAAATTCAACTATTTTGTTAAATATTCATTTTTTTTATAGAAAATTCATCTCTTTCTGCAGAAATGTTACCGATTTTAGTTAAAAATTCATCTGATTTATAAATAATTCGTATTTTTGGCTAGTAAAATTAACAATTTGGTAGAAAATTGATCTATTTCGTTAAATCAATTTTTTGGCCAAATATTTTAATCTTTTTTATTCTTAATTAAAATTTTTTTGTTTGAAATGACAAACTGTTTCGTAGAAAATTCGTTTTGTTTTTATTGCAAATTAATTCTCTTACCTGAAAGCTAAACTTTTTTGGTTTTTCTTGAAAATTTATCTTTTTACATTAAAAATGAAAGTTCTTGGTCAAAAGTTGAAGTACTTTTACAATTTTTTTGTCTTGTTCAAAAATTCATAATTTTAGATAAAAATTCATTTTTTTAACAGAAAATTGAAATATTTTGTCAAAAATTCGGCTTATTGGTTGAAAATTAAAAATTTTCTAAAAATTATTTTCTGGTACAAAATGATAATTCTTAGATGAAAATGTAATTATTTGCATCAACATACAATTGCTTTGACGGAAGGTTTTTTTAAAAATGCAACTGTTTTGTTGAAAATTTGTCTTATAGGTTTGAAAGTTCAACATTTGATTGCTTTTCTTCTTGACTAATTTTTTTTTATTTTATTAAAAATTTAACTATGTAACGCATTTTGAGTAGGTATAAATTTTTGTTGAAAAATTCAACTATTTGGTTGAATATTTAAGTATTTTATTGAAAATTCTTATTTTTACGGGGCTTTTATATCAAATTGAAACCTTTTCTTTAATGAAATATCAAATCTCTTTAGGTTAAAAATAGATCGCCTTGGTTCAAAGTTTAATCACTTTCTTAATAATTTACTTCCTTTGTTGAAGATTCTTAAATTTTGTTGAAAATTCTACTTTTATCAAAAATTATTGTTTTTAACTGGAAATTGAAATATTTTGTTGAAACTTTAACTAATTATTTCTGCAATTACTTCTTTATTAGAATTTCATATTCTCGGGTTGAAAATTAAACTTTTTAGTAAAAAAATTCGTTTTCTTAACTGAAAATCATTCTTCTTCGTTGCAAAATCAATTATTTGCTTAGAAATTATATATATTTGATTAAGAATTCATCTTTCTTGATGAAAAATTAATATTCTTGGTTAAAAACTGGTCTTTTTTATATTTTTTCCAAATAGTATCAAAATAGTGTTATCCCTCAAAAAAGTGTACAATAGAGTCAATAGTGTAGTGAGTCCTAGGCCTGAGATTATTCAAAAAATTCACAGATCAAACAAACAGTAAATTCTGTTGTAATTCATAATTTTCTAAATTTGAGAAAGTACCCAATTTTATTGTTTAATTTAAAAATTTAGAGTTGCAAAAGGCTTTGAAAATTCCGCTATCGTCAATTTTGTAGTAAAAAATTTGCGGGAATAATTGTAAACTGCAAATCATGGGAAAGGTTAATAACAAACAAAAAAGAACATTAACATAAAATAGTAATGAGTAACTGGTTAATGCATACAGACAACCGAAAAGCAGTTGCCTAAGGATTTGTAAATCGTGAGTGATTCAACAAAAACTAATTTTTTTCTATCCTTATATTGACAGTTTTAAAAGTATAAAAAAAATTATTCCGTCTTTGAAATCTAGCATACACCAGTCAGAAATCATCCAAAGTTTCAAGCTCATAATTAACGGATAGGAAAAAAATCAGCGACCCATTTTCAGGACGAGAAATATTATTTTTAATTTGTTTAATGGCCAGGAAAATCCTTGGTAATAAATCTTTCCGAAAATGAGAATTAACTCTCGGAACTTCAGGATTAAAAAAGTAAGTAGTAGGTAATTTCCAAAAGGTTTAACAAAAACTACGAATTTGCAATAAAATAGTTGAATCTCCAATTAAAAAATGTATTTTTAATAAAAAAAAAAAAAGAAGACGTAACAGAATAGTTAAATTTTCAACCAAAGAAATCAATTTTCAACAAAGATTGTAATTTTCTAACAAAAAATACGAATTTTCAATCAAACAGATAAATTTGAGAACAAAAAATTTAATTTTCAACTAACTTCACTAACTTACTAACTTTAACCAAGAGCAGTTGCATTTTCAACCAAATGGTTAAATTTTTACGCGAGAAGACGAATTTTTAAAAAGAGAGTTGAATTTTCAGCAAAATAATTCAAGTTTTTAATAAAACAGTTAAAATTTTAACCAACTTGTTGAATTTTCAGCCTCCAAAGACATAATACAAAACATATGAATTATAAAACCAAAAAGTCGAATTTTCAACAAAATACCTGAATTTTCAATTACAAAATTAATTTTCCACTAAACCCAAAGACCAAAAAGATGAATTTTTAAACAAGATTCATTTTCTACCAAAACAAGATTTTTCAACAAAAGGAATACTCTAATTTTTAGTTTATAAACTTGATTTTCAACCAAATTGACGAATTTTCTACTGAAATGATGAACCTTTAACTGTAATAGTTGAATATTACAATATTTTTAGTCCAAATATAATGATTCTCAAAAAAGGAACTATTTTCAAAAAAACATAATTACATTTTAGAACAAAGTGATGATTTTTTAAATAAAATTATTAATCATCATTAGAACTAGTTTCATTTTAAACAAAATATATGAGTTTTCAACTAAAAAAGATTAATTTTCAACCAACAATGGAAAAGTTAAATTTTCAGTATAAAAAATTATTTATCAGAAAATACGATGAAACTTCAACAGAAATAGTTGAATTTTAAACAAAATATATGAATTTAGATCTAATAAAGATCAATTTTGAACAAAAAGTTTAAGTCAAATCAGTTTAAAAAATAACTTTTAACAAAAAAAAAACACACACACAAAACAGAAAAAGCAATTTTAACGGAAAACATAAGTTTGTATTTTAAACAAAAAATAATTTATTTTTAATCCAAAAACAGACTAATTTAACCAGAAAAAAGTGACTTCAAACAAAAATTTGAATCCTAAAAAAAATTAGCAACCAAATACTTACATTTTTAACCAAAAAAGATTAATTTTTAATGGAGAATCATTTTTCACGCAAGAAAGAGAAAAAAGGTCAATCAAATTTAATTTTCAATATAAAAAACGTTATTTCTACAAAACAGAATTTTTAACCCCAAAATATGAGTTTTTAACAAGAAAGCTAATTTTCTGCAAAAAAAAAGTTAAATGTTCAATTTTTAAACGAAAAATAAGAATTGTCTACAAAAAAGTTCAATTTTTTACCTGAAAATATCAATTTTCATCAAAAAAAGTTAATTTTCAACCAAATAAGCTGAATTTCTACTAAAATAGTTGAACTTTCAATCCAAGAAAACAATTTTTCAACAAAATAGTTAAATCCAGTAATATAAGGCTACTTTTACAAATAAAGTAACATTATTATTTAATTTTACGTAACGAATTAAAAAACTAAAGCACATTCTCGAAAAAATTTCCTAATTAAAAAAAAATTTCCGGTTCGGAAAATTTTTTTTGGGATCATTGATATTAAAAAATTAAAACTCCAAACCTCAAAATGTATCCATTTTAAGAAATAAAAACTGTGCTGAAAATAGTTTTAAGCAATTTTAAGCTCGAAAAAATAAAAATTGAGCGATTACATTTTTTATAAACTGATCACTTCTTAAATTATAAGTTAAATTCTAAACATTTTTTGTAATTATTTGAATTATTCCTAAAATCTTTCATACACTTGTTTAAATCTTGCAAAATTAAAACTATTCCCTTACATATTCCAGATTGATTTTGAAAATCTTTTTAAATATTCTTTAAAACATTTTTTTTTTAATAAAAAAATCCTCAGTAATCTTAAGAAAATATTTTTTATTATTTTAAAACTTTTCACAGTTCTTACAAAGCTTCTAAATTTTTCGGACGAAATTTGCAAAAAATATATATTTTGTTTTAAATCATGTTATCCTGGGAAATAGTCTAAAATTTTACATTCATTTCGAATCTTTACAGAATTTTGAAATATCTCTTCAACTTATTCAAATTTTTTCTAGGAATAATCAGTCTTCAATATTTATTTGTACAATCAAATTGAACAATTTTGCTGCCAAAATTTTCTTAATTAATAAATGTCAAATTCTCAAATTTTAGACTGAAACAATATCTTAAATTTAATAAATTTTAATACAACAATTAATAAATTAATAAATAAAATTTTTTGAACTGATTCCAAATTGTCTTGTAATTATTATTAAAAACTGTTAAAATCAAATTGGAACATATTTTTTACAATAAAAATTGGTAAAATTCCCGGTCAGAAAGAAATTCACTGTCATTTCCTGGGTTTGCCCCAGTTTTCCAGAGAAGTAGACACCCTGCCGAAGCAAAACTGAATGATAAAAAAAAAACTTACCTCAACTCCTGTGACACCAAGAGCAGTTTTGATGTTGGGAGTCATCCTGAAAGGAACTTTTTCCGGAACCCTTAGGGTTTTTCCTTTCTCAAAGCAAACATTGTAATCAATATGTACAACTTCACCGGTGTTTAGATCCACAAGAACATTGTCCAAATGTCTGTCACCTAATCCAATGATATAACCGATAATCGACATCACAGCTACAGAGTAAGAGTAATTTTTTGTTGCTTGCCACCAGCTTCCTGCATTGATACTGTTGCACCAAATTTCCCTTTAAAAAAATGAGAAATTTTTAATTACTCACAAGTAAACTCATTTTTTTTGGTGCTGGTAATTTTTAATCTACCCGGGCTGGACATATTTCCGAGATGGAAAAAAGTGCTAACAGAGGCATCATTTTTGACAAATTTTGACGGCCAATAACGTTTAAGAATCGGAACTCTGAAGCTGAACATTTTTCCATTTGCAGTAATTAAAAATAAACTACTAATTAAAGCACTCAAAATGTAAATGAACGTTATCATTTTCAATGCTTTAAATTAAAGAATGAACTTTACAATTTTCAAAATTATATTTTTTTAAACATTCTTAAATTAGAAGTTAAATTATTTTCATCTTAAATAGTTTAAGTAGCTTTGAAAAGTTTTAAAATTTTATTTCAAAACCTTAAGAAATTTAGAACTTGTTTTTAATTTATTCCACTTTAAAATTATTTTAAAAAATTTTTTAGAACTTCTAAATATCTTTTAAAATGAATAGAACTTTCCCTACAATTTTTAGAAAATAATGAAAATTAAAACAAAACTTTTGAGAATCTTACAGATTCTTTTTTAACAATAATTTAATGTGAAAAAGTTTTGAATATTCTTTCCAAGTAAAATTTCAAAATAAAAAATTATTATTAATTTTCCTAGGCATCTTACGAAAATCTTTTTATTCCCTTGAAGCCCCATATTCGCACCGAAATTTCGGTATGAATAGCCGAATTTTCTCGGTACACACTTCGTTCAATTAATTAGAAATCATTTCAAGTTTTAAATTAATTTGGACTCTTTTCAAAACTTTTAAATACCTTTTAAAATTACTCAAATTAGTGTTCAATTGCTATTTAAGCACCAAAATTTAACAATTTCATTAATGATTTTACATAGGCAACACAATATTTCTAAATATCAGGCAATTTTTATTTTTCTTACAATAATTAATATTATATTAATTATAATTTATATTAATTAATATTATATTATTAATTAAATTATTTTAAAATTGAAAACCGTTTACGAAGTTTAAATCGAGCGTTTACTTTTGTTTTAAATATTAAAACTTTCCAATTGAAGCAATTCAATTTTTAACGTGAATATCAGCCTAAAAATGGTTCTATCCAAAATTGTCGATGTCAACCGCTACTAATTTTCAATTTTTAATTTTTTTAATCTTTAAAACTGAATTTCAACATTTTTTAAATGATAAATTTACGCTTGAAACTTAAATTTAAAACGGAAAAATTAGAAAACAGGGTGGCCGTTTTAATCAAAGAAAAAAAACCCGGTTTTCCCCGGTTCCCAAACATTTTTCACGGTCAATAAAATTTTAAAAAACCGACGCTACATCTAAAAATGGTACCATTCGAAGTAATAAAAACTAAACTGCAAATGAAAGCACTCAAAGTGAAACTCTTGAATTTTAAACTTCGAAAATTGAACTTTAAAAATTGTTTGATTTCACAAATTCAATTCAATTCAACTGTCAAATAACACTTTTTTAACTTTTCTAAATTGTAGAGTTCAAAGATTCAGATATAGTTTCAAAAATATAAATTCACGTTATCATTTTCAAAGCTGTAAATTCAAGAATCAATCACTGAATTTAAAAATGCTCATAATTATACCATTTTAAGCCATTTTAAATTCTAATTCCAGCTCAGATTTCTTTAAGAATTGAAAATTCCCTGTTTAAATTGGAAATTTTAATTCTTTCAATACAGAATAACAATTTTGTTTGAGAAACTCAATTTTCGATTGAAAATTGTTATTCTTCTGAATAAATTCCAATTCCAGCTCAGATAAAATTCCCAGTTCAAATCCAGAATTTTAAATTTTTTCAAAAATTCAACTCAGTTTCAAGCGAGAATAAAAATTTTTCTGTAAAATTCCCAGTTCAAATTCACAATTTTAATTTTTTTCCGAAAATATCCCTTTTCAATTTAGAATCAGAATTCATTCTTGAAAAAAATTCCCAGTTTCAACTCAGAATTAGAATTCTTTACAAAAAGTTCATATTCCGAGTTCCAAGTCAGAATTATTATTATTGCCGTCAAATTCCAGTTCCAACTATAAATTCGTAAAAATGTGAAAATTGCCTGTTTAAATAAAAATTTAAATCATTTTTATTTGAAATAGTTTAAAAATCCTTAAAATACTTCAAAATTTTATTCCAAAACCTTGAAACATCTACATGCTGTTTTACAGTTTTCCAAATTATTATTTTTTTAATTTTGCCAAATTAAAGAAATTTTATTGAAATCTTCCATATTCATTTTTGTCAATCTCTTAAAATTAGTTTATAAAAATAAAAAATAATTTTCAATTTTCCTATACAGAGAGAAATTTCAAGAGATGAATTCACGGGAGCGCCTCATCTTAGAGCTACAATTTTTACATGATTTAAAGTCTCGGACTGTGTGATCTAAGAGCATAGAATTCTAGACTTTTGAAAGCAAGAGTTCCGGGATCTTAGTTCTCTTACTTTTTACTTACTTGTTACTTGTTATTTATACATCAAAATTCTACAATTTTTTTTACAAATTAAATTTGGTTAAATAGAACAATGTAAAATTGCAATGTTCAAAGTTTAGTTTTGTTTTGTTTAGTTTTGAATATTTAATTTATAAGTATTGATTTAAAACGGACAGTCAGATATTTCTGAACATTAAGTAATAATTGTTCTTTTTCCTAATTGAAAAATTTCAAATTGTATGGTTTAAAAATGGAATATTTAAACTTGAAATAATATTTGAAATTTTATAAAAGCCTTTCTTTATGAATGTATTATTTTGAAGTTATTTTAAAATTAAAAATAGTTTATAAAGTTTCAATTGGACGTTTACATTTGTTTAAATAATGAGACTTTCCAATTGAAACAGTTTCATTTTTAACGTTAAAATCTGGACATCCTGAAATTGTGAACTGATTCCGAATCGTCTTGTACAATCAATTAGTATTTTCTTTTTAAATCCTAAAGTACAGTTCAATTTCAGAAATAATTAATTATTTTACATTCACAGTTGATCAATTAAAAAAAATTTTAATAAAAAATCTTCGAATTTAAACGCTTCTAATTTTTAATTGTTTAAGTCTTTAAAAATGCATTTTAAAATTCTGTAAATTAAAATGTATGCTAAAAAAATTAAAAATCTAAAATGGAACATTTTTAAACCGGAAGATTTTCAAATTACGCATTCTAAACTGAATGATACTATAATTGAAGAAGATAACAATTAAACTTCTTATTTAAAAAACGGTTATTATCAAAGTTGAAAGGATTTTTTTCCTAAAAATTGGTAAAATCCCCTGTTAAAAAATAAATTCACCGACATTTTTCGGATTTTCCCGGTCTCCTCAAATTTCCAATAAAAATAGAGAAAAAAACACCACTTACTTGGCCAACAAGTCTTTCGGTGTCTCCGCCATCAGTTCCGACAAAACTTGCTTCAAAACTTGAAGTGGCCACTCCTTCCTATTCTCCAGCGTGATACCCCTCTCCTTCAGCAACGGACTCAGCTTATTATAGAACAATTCAGAGGGTCTCATCAGAGTCGAATTACTGCTCTTGTTCGCCATTGAACTCGATCTCTGCTGCCATCGTTTATAGAGTGCAAAAAGCGGTGTCACACCATCAACCCACTGAATCAATCCCGATCTTGGACCAAGAGGAATGACAGAGTAATGCCGAGCTCGGTAAACCTTTTTCGTGTCACTATTCTTCGACATCATCGTATTACAAATACTCAAAAACTGCATAATCCTCTCATCGAGATGCAAGTCCTCCAGTCCCTTGAACAGATACGTATAGACATGTCCGTCCGATCCGTGAAAAACAAGCTTCTTCGGTTTCGTCTTTGTCGGCAAAATCTGCACATTATTGTCCACAGACTGAATCGTCACCACAATCGGCATGTTCACGCCCGGCATCGCTATACAAGTACCTCGCAGATTCGCGAGAACGGGACTGACATCAGTCATCTGAAGAGAATAGGCTCCTCGCTTATTCACCCTCTGGGCCAATTTCGCCTCGAGTTGTTTCAAGGGGAGCGCGGCCATCTGCGGTTTCGCCGGATTCTTCGGATTTTTCATCTTACTAATCACTTCCTCAATACCGGGTCCAAACTTCTCTTGGAATAATTTCTCGTGCGGAGTCTCGGCCGGCACTGATGTCATCGACAAGAGATTCTCCAGAATAAATATAATTGGCCTCAAGATAATTCGGTGCTTCTCAGCAATCAATTTTTCCTTCTCTTCCGGCACGAGCCAAATATTATCTTGAACTCTTTGCACTTCCAGCTCCAATTGCTCAAACCTTTTCGTAATTTCGGAATGGTGCTGGCACAAGGTTGCAAGCCAGAGTTCGTCCCACAAGAGAGTGATTCTCTGCAATTCCTTCACGAGTATTTTAACCTGAACAACGGAATCACTATTGGAAATGGATTCAGCAAGCTGGAGAAAGCAACTGTCCATGCAGTGCTTCACTTTGCTCTCGCTCTCCTCGTCCTCGTCCTCGCTGATTCTCCGACTGGAAACGGCTCCAACCACCGCTGGAAAAGTGATCAGATGTGGCGAATTCTCCGCCACGCGACAGAGAAGCTCGGAAACACGAGTGCGCACATAAGCCTCGGGATGGCTGAGTCTCGAAAACAGCTGCGGTATTATTTCCTTCCAGGGTCCCGTTGGTGTTGTCGACAGTCCGGATTCGAGGACATTCTGCAGCTCAAGTGCATGCTTCACCACAAGTCGCAAAAGTCTCAAAGTCGCTGTAATAGTGGCGCAGTCATTGGTGTCTTTCCGCGCGAGCTGAAGAAACTTAAAGTAGGCATTTGCCGAGAGCTCATAGTAAGAGTAAATCCTCTTTTGCGCACGTCTCCAAATCTCGACCAGCATCGACAAATGCTCGTTGGCCGCGCGACTCAGCACGGGCACATTTCGCAATTGATTTTCAATCATCTCCGAGGTATTGATATCACTAGTGTCAATATCGCCCTCATCTTCCGGTATCGTTTTGTTTTGACTCAAGATCGAGAAAACCGCGGTCAAATCACTCTCGGAAATGTCGACCGGAAGCAGAGCGCGAATGCTCAATCTGTCGGCGTCCGTCAACTGACCCGAATTCGAATTATCCACAATTTTCTTGCCCCACTTGTAACACCAGGCGGCAAAATTACACCAAGCGAGTGGCAAATCTGGACACTGATTCACACCCAACTGCATCAGTTTCCCGATTATCATATCCGAGACGGGTATCAAATCCGTCGTCTTGCCAAACAACTTGTCCATCAATCCATCATTGTGCAACGACTCAAATCGCAAGAGTTCCTCCAATTGTGCATTCTCATTGACTCCCTTCGAGTCTAGCTGAATCCACTTGCCAAGAGTGAGCAAAATTTTCGTTCCAGTTTCACGCAATTCAGCCGATGTTTCGCCAGCGACAATCGCCCGTGATATCCCGAGGGCCGTCACACTGCAAACTTTCAGCGCATCCTCCGTCTTCTCCATGCTGTAAAGTACCTTCGACATTTCGCGAAAGGCGCGCATATTGTTCTTGGACCACTTGACAATCACCGGCTTTGACAAAACACTCTCCACCATATCGGCAAACAGGTAATTTTCACAATTCGGAAAGATATTCACTTCCGTTTTCAAGTACTTGGTGATCTCTCGTTTAGCGAGATTATAATTACCCTCCTTTCGTGCACTTCTAGCAACATGCAATCGCAGACTCGCGACTTCTCCGCTCGAGGAGAGCGGAGTGCTCATCTTTGCAAAGTAGTTGGACCACCAGAGAACTTGCGTCAAAGTACTCGTGTTCAGATGATTCAACTTATCAGCCTGTGACAGTTCAAAGACATTATTTTGCTTTCCAGCCAGATGATTGAGTAGGCCCGTCGCTGAATACTGGACCAGAATCGCATCACTTAAATATTCCGAGGGAACATTTCGCAGTCCTTCCTCCATCGTCTTGGCAGCAAAGTTTTTGCAGTTTTCAATCTCCTGAAAGCAAGTCTCGCGCACATTCTCCACATCAATACAGAGCGCGATATTCGTCAGCGTATTGGAACACTCAATCATCGTTTTCGCACAACTCCAATTCGTCTTTGCTTCCTCATCCAAGAGAGCCCAATTCGCCAATTCCTCCACCGCGATCACTTCCCCCTCCTCAAACTTTTTCAGGCACTTCGCTTGCTGCGGACAAATATTCTCCATCAGCTGTTTTCGCAGGACCGAGTTCTTCTCCTCTTTCAGCATCTCCACCTCCTGGAGTTTCCAATTTTCCAATTGTGTCCAGTCGCTGATGGACCGGTAGCATTTAGCCAAGTGCTGCATACAAAAAGCCGCAACCTGACTCTCTCCCTCAGTTTTACTCGCTCGTGTCTCCTCCTCCTGCTTCGTCGTCGTCGTCGTTGCCGTCGTCATCTGCTCCTCGAGGAGAATTCTGTAGCTCTCGGCAGCCGACTCGTGTCGTCCTGCAGCCTCCTCCATTGCCGCCTTCAACCACACAAACTTCCGCTCCTTCTCTTTCGTGTATACGTACAATCCCTGAAGAGCTTCAGCTTCCCCGAGCATTACCATCGCCTGGGCTGTACAGAGAGCTGCTCTCTCAAATTCCGCGCCCTGGGTATTATCAGCACTGCTCAGATCGTCCAAGAGTCGCTGTCCATTTCGCAGAGCGTTGCTCGCCAAACCCGCGTGGAGCGAGACCACACAGAGAGCCAGTCTTATGCGGTTCAACCATTCGCGACAGGTGGACCGATTTGTGTGGAAAAAGGTCCGTACGGGTTTCGAGAGAGGAGCGAGTGCCATTGCGCATCCGTCTGCCGCATTGTGAATTGCTCGCTCAAGATGTTCCAAAAACTCTACGAGTAATCTCACGCGCGTGTGCTCGTGCAGAATGTAATTCAGTCCACGCTTGTCCTTTTTCGGCACTTCCGCGTTGTAGGAGATCTCGCGCGCCAGGGTTTTCAGGGCACACTCAATTGTGGTGAAGGTCTCTTGAGGCTTGCCAAGTGGCGTGCGAAGTTTGTTGGTGATGCAGTGCTGTGCTGCTTCGAAACCGCCCCAGAAAAATAGGAAGGAACGATTGGCAAGCGCCATCTCGTACATTTTCGCGACAGTCTCGTTGTCCGATCTGAAGCGAGAAAACGACATTTTTGTATAATTAATTGATTTGAAAGAGAACTACAAGTTGTTATCTAATCCCCATATTATCACACCTTTAAAAAAAAAGTTTCGATTCATTTTTTCAGAATCATAAATAGAAATTTCAGACATTAAAAAACAAGACAGTGTTAAACGTTTTATTTCCTAGAAATGCTTTAAGTTTCTAAAATTTCAAGTAAAGGTATTGAATTTTGGACAAAATATACCGACCTTTAATAACAAAAATAAATTTCCAACCAAAAATGACGAATTTTTAACTAAATTGTTCAATTTCCAATCAATGTTTCAGCCATGTAGTTCAATTTTCAAACAAAAAGAATTTTAATTTTATATAAAAAACAGTTGAATTCATCAACAAAACAAATTTAGCAATAAAATAGTGAATTTTTAAACTAAACAAATTTTTGCGGTAAAAAAATTTAATCTAACTATTGCATTTTCAAAACCAAAAAGATGAATTTTCAACCAAAAAGTATGAATTTTCAATAAAAAAGTTATTTTTTTACTAAAATACCAGAGATAAATTTTCCACTAAAATGATAAACGTTCAACAGAAATAGTTGAATTTTAAACAAAATATATGAATTTTGAACTATAAAAGATCAATGTTTAGCACAAAAAATCAATTGTAAACTACAATAAAAGGAATTTTCAACAAAATAGTTAAATTTTTAAACGCATTGTTAAATTTTCCACAATGAACCTTCAACAGAAATGGTTGAATTTTAAACAAAATATATGAATTTTTATTTAATAAAGATAAATTTTGCACCAAAAATTTAATATTAAAATTTTCGGTTAAAAAAAAAAAAAGAATTCTTAAGAAAGAAAAACCCGAATGTTGAAGAAATAGTTCGTTTTTTAACAAGAAGAGATGAATTCTGAATCCAAAATATAGTAGTAGACTTTTTAATTAAAAAGAATTAACTTACAACCACAAAAGATTATTTTTCTACCGAAATATGAATTTTCAATCCAAAAGGACGAACTTCTAATCTAAGAAGACAAATGTTTTAAAAAATAGTTGAATTTTCGAAAAAAAGAGGGACTTTTTAACAAAAAAAAGGTGGGTATACAAAAAAAAAATTAAATTTTTAATAAGTAGAATGTAAAAAGTATGACTTTTTTTAAAACAAAATAGTTAAATTTTCCATTAAAACAAATTAACTTTAAACCAAAAATTGTTAAAAATTTTCTTCTTGGGTTCTATTAATTCAGTTTGCAAACGAAAAATCGAGGGGAAAAAACAGGAAAAAAGGGCAAAGAAGAAGAAAAGTTTAATTAATTTAATTATTGAAAACAGGGTCGTTGGAAAAATATTTTCAAAAACTTGTACTCTAACGTCCAAGAATTTCGAGTAAAAGAAGCAATCTTGCAGTATTACTCACATTGTCGGCCAGCAGAGCGTAAAAACTTCGGCCAGACCAGAAGCTTCAAAATAATATTCTTGTAATAAAAAGGCCATATAAGTTTTGAAATGTTGTGCCTGCATTTCACCACTGTTGCCTCTCATATGCAGTCTCTGCGCCAAAGTCATCGATTCAGCCGAGTAGTTTTGAATTTGTCGGGACCTCTGTAAACAAAAAGTCAACAAAAAAAATAGTTATAAAAAAAGAAGAAAAAACAAAAAAGAAGAAAAAGAATAATTAGACAGGAAAAAAAGACCTTTGTTTCCGATAAAAGTGACTCCTTGTTTAATTTCGGAATGACAATATCAAGTGGCACATTCATCAGCAAACGTCCGTACTTTTCCCGAACAATTTTGTCTGAAGAAGTCGAGTGAATAATGGCTAAATCCACAATCTCCATATACGTTTTTTCCGGCCAAATAACACCCTTTGTGCTGAATATCAGCTCGAGAATGGTGCAAATTGCAGCCGAAATCTCATGATTAGTTGTTGCTGCACATTTCAGTAAACTCACTATAATATTTTCATACTCTTCAGTTTTGTACAACATTGCAAGATAATTTTCTGCCTGGGTGCAAATTTCCTGCATCCATTCGGTCAACAGCAAAATTGTTGTGTTGCAGGTTTGTTGTTGAAAAGTCCGTGCGAGTAGATTTAAAATGATCGACAAGTGTCCACTTGTCGGTGACATTGTTGGTACATCCAGAGGAAAAATATCAATTGGACGACAAACATTTGTACCGGTTATTAAGCTCGAGCTGGGCACAAAGTGATTGTACCTGAAATAATGTTAGATTGTTCATAATAAATTGAGAATATTCACTCAAAGCAGAGAAATTCAGGGCATAAAATGTTCTGTAATCTAAAACAATTTGTGTAATTGGGATTTAAAAATGTCTTTACTTTCAAAGCAAATTGTTATTAAAAACTAATTTTTAAACTCTTATCCTTTTGTCTAAATAGTTTTTTAAAATTCATATTTATTATATATTTATTTAATCCCCATTTTGCTGCTTTTTCGTATTTCCACTTAAATGCGAACAGAATTAATAGATCCTTATAAAGAAAAACAAAGTTGAGAGTTAATACTTTTATTCTTTTTATTTAACTATTTTGTAGAAAATTCATCTTTTTACCTGGAAACTGATTTTTTTCATTTAAAATGTAACTATTCCATTTTTTGTTTAGAAATTTTATCTTGTTTAGTTGAGAATTTATATTTTCGGCTTTATATTTCAACTATCTTAGTAGAAAATTCAAACACTTGTTGTAAAATTAACTTTTTTGTTAAAAATTAATTTTTTTGGTTGAAGAATCATCGCTTTAGTTAAAAACTAGCCGATTTTAAATAAATATTTAGCTGTACGGTTAAAAATACGTTTCTGTTTTGGCGAAAAATTAATATTTTCCCCTAAATATTTAAATATTCCACTTTTGGTTAAAAATATACCTTTTTATTTAAGAATTCATATTTACGGCTTGAATTCTCAACTTTTATTGTCGAAAATTCAATTAGTCGGTTTAAAATTAACTTTTTTGTTCAAAATTAATTTATTCGTTGAACATTCATCATTTTAGTTGAGATTTCTTTTCTTTAGTTAAAAATTGAATTATTTCGTTTAAAACTCGTTCCTTCTTTGGTTAAAAATTAATTTTTCCCCCGAAGATTTAAATATTTTACTTTTGCTTAAAAATTTATCCTTTTTAGTTGAGAAGTCATATTTTTTGGTTAAAGATTCATTATTTTAGTTGAAAATTAAATTATTTAGTTTAAATTTAGTTTCTTCTTTTGCATAAAACTTAATTTTAATAATTAACATTTAACTATTCCATTATTGGTAGAATATTCATAATTTTAGTGAAAAATTGAATTATTTAGTTCCAAATTCGTTTCTTTTTTTACAAAAAATTAATTAATTAATTAAATGTTCTATTTTTTGTTAAAAATTCAAACATTTTTTTTCTTTCTTGACTGGTTAAAAATAAATCTCTGGTAGAAAATTGATATGCTTTGTTGACAATTCGTTTTATTTTATTGATAAAAATTTATTTTTTTAATTAAAAATTTATTTTTTTAATTAAAAATTTATTTTTTTAATTGAAAATTTAACTTTTCCATTTTTGGTTAAGAATTAATTCTTTAATTCTTTTTGCTTAAAAAGTCTACTGCTATATTTCTGGTAGAAAATTGATCTTTTTTAATTATATATTTGTTTGTTTAATTCAACAATATTTTTGTAGTGAACCTTTTTCGTTAAAAATTCAACTGTTTCGTAAAAAATTCGTCTTTATGAGCTGAAAAATAAATTTTTTTACTTAAAATTCAACTATCACATTTTTTTTTTAAATTTATAATTTTTAGTTAAGAATTTATATTTTCGACTTGAAATCTCATCTATTTTGGAAAAAGTTCAACTATTTGTTTTAAAATAAACTTTTTTGTCAAACAATAATTTTTTGATTGAAGAATCATACTTTTACTTGAAAATTCATATTTACGGCTAGATATTTCAACTCTTTCGGCAGAAAATTCAACTATTTGGTTAAAAATTAATTTTTTGTTTGTTAAAAGTTAATTTTTTGGTTAAAGATTCATTAATTTGGTTTAAAATTAAATTATTTAGTTAAACATTAGTTTCTTTTTTGACTGAAAATTAATTTTTTTACTTAAGATTTAACTATTACATGTTTGGCTGAAAATTGATCATTATAGTTAAAAATTGAATTATTTAGTTTAATATTCGTTTCTTCTATGACTGAAAATTAATTTTTTTAAGGAAGATTTACCTATTCTATTTTTGGTTGAAAATATATCTTTTGCAACTGACGATTCATATTTCCGTGTTAAAAATTCAACTGTTTAGCAGAAAATTAAAACTATTTGGTTAAAAACTAACTTTCTTGTTTAGAATTAATATTTTCGGGTACAAAAATAACTCTACTAGCAAAATTAAACATTATTTTTTCTTGAGCAAAAATCTTTTTAGTCGAAAATTCGACTCTTCTGATTAAAATACAACTCTCAAGTTAAGCATTTTATTATTTCATAATAAAATTAATTGTTTTCTTTAAATTCTAAAATTTTTTAAGTCAACTTTTTTTTTTAGTTAAAAATTGACGTTTTTATGAAAATTCACCTATTTAGTAAAAAATTAATCTTTGTTTATTAAAAATAAAACTATTTCGTTGAAAATTGTTGTCTTTTTAAAGATTTAACTATTTTGTTGAAAAAGTTTGTTGAAAAATTTGTCTTTTGGTTGACATATTACATAAAATGCACCTCTTTGGTCGAAAAATAGTTTTTGTTTTGTCGTTGAAAATTAGTATTTTTAACTGCCAATTTAATTATTCCGTTCTAGGGTAGAAATATATATTTCTTAGTCAAAAATTTAAGTATTTGAATTGAAAATGTATGTATTTTTTTTTGACAATTAGTCTTTTTTAAAATAGAAAATTAATGTTATTGGATAAAAATATATCTTCTTTGTTGAAAAAGAAACTATTTAGTTGAAAATTAATCAATTTTGTTGAAAAAGCAATATTTTTTATTGGGAAATGATTCTTTTGCACAAATTAAAACAGATAAGTAAAATCAAATTATGGACAAAAACTTAAAATACCTTAGTTTATGAAAATATGTTATCTTGACATAAAATTTTAAAGCTTTTTAAGGATCTCGAAGGTTTTTAGATAATGCAATTTTTCCTAAGGTTCCAGGAAAAATTTAAATTATAAAAATAGTTTTATTCAAAACAAAACAAGAAGTCGATTTTTGAAGATTTTTAACAAAAAATTAAAAGCTTCTTAAGCACTTTGACAAGTTTCAAGAGAAAAAATAATTTCTTAAGATTTCTCGGAAAATTGTTCACGATTTTATATTTTCCAACATTTATTAAAAAATAATATTAAACAACATTTCAAAAGATTTAAAAAATTATCGAAAAAGAATTTGAAAGATTTGAATGAAATTTTTTTTTATTTTCCAGAATTTTTGGCATTTTAGGAAAAAATCGAATCGTTTTAAAAGATAATTAAGTAAAAGTTTTTTTTTAATCTCAAGAAGCTTGAAACAAAATGTAGATTTATGAATATTCTGAAACTGGTTCTTTATTTTAATAATTAATTTAAAAACAATTTTTGAAACGATCTTTTTTTAATCAAATGATTTCCTAAAATTTTGGGAAAAGAATTTATAAGATTTTAAGGAAAAATTTTTCAAATTTGACAAAATTAGTTGTTTTTAAAAAAACTAGTCTTTTCAACTGTAAATTTGACTATGCATACTATTCTTTATAATACTATTCTTTTAAATATATAATTGGTTAAAAATCCATCTTTCTTGTTTGAAAAGATAAACCATTTAGTCAAGAATAAATCAATTTTTACACATTTTAGGCCCCGAAAAAAAAAATCTCTTTCTTTCTCTCTACATATAACTAGAATAAAACTTTTCTTACCTAGAACAATGCGCAAAAAGCAAATACAAAATGCTGTACTGCAAAAGTGGACTCTCCAGCGACAAAACTGGATCATAGGGCCTCAGCTTAACTGCCAATAATTCCAAAATACTCGGTCTCAGTGCCCACATTCCAATGATTGAATTACTCGCATTGGCAATATCGGATAGCGCTCGCAAAAGAAATACAACCACCAATTCAGCGTCCTTCTTTTTGTACTGAATTTCCGTCAACGGATTGTCGGCCACCAAATTCTCAATATCATTGACGAATAATTTGTAGGCAATTTCAAGATCGGCGAGAACATAGCGATAAGCTTCTTGCAGCAGGGGTATATTTTTCAAGCTGAGGAGACTCTGATAAACGCCAAGACTGGCATTTTGAATTAAAACGGTCGAGCGAAATCGCAACTTCAAGAGAACGGAATTCTGCCCGAGAAGAGTGTGAACCAATTCCAGGGGCAGATTTGCCGACACTTCCTTGATCACTTTTGAAATTGTCGTTAAAGTCGAGACAATTGTGTCGTCCCAGAAAATATTGACCCGGGCGAGTTGAATATCGATAAATTTATAGAGTAAGTCGTGATTTTTCGTGACGCGACTTTGCAGATGCGTGATGAGGAGAAATGCACATTCATTAGCGACCACTATCAATTCCTCCTTCTCCTCGGTCAGATCCGAATATTTCCTCGACTTTAAATCCATCGACTTCAATAGATTGATCAATGACTCCTCCTTCTCCTTGCACGTGATTTCCCGCTCGGAACCAATGCGCACACTTTTCTTCTCGTTTTTCTTGTTGATGTTCAACGACTTGACGAGGCTCTCCTCGTTCCAATCATTTTTCTCCAGACTGTTCAACAGGGTTTCAATATTCTTTTGGGAGAGATTCATATTTTTCATTGACTTTGTCAGACTTGTCGCATTTTCCTGAGAAAGGCCGAGATCTTTGGCGGCAAGGGCAATATTTCCCGTGTCCAATTCAATTGCCTTCACGACCATTCTCAACATTTTCGATAAACAATCGCTCAAAAAGCTCCACTGTATCGTGGGCGTTAGATTTGGACTGAGATGTTCCGAGATACTTTTGGTAACTGTATTAAAAACTGAAATAAGTGAGGTAATTCTGAGAATACATTCCTTCGGACATGGTGCAGCCTCCTCCTCGCCTGGTGAACTTTGTCCCGATCTTGGTAGTGTCAAGTCCTCGTCGTAACTTTCCATGTCCTCGAGAAATTGTCCGAGCAATGTCAGGGTGAATTGCAAGTCAGCTATCCAAAAATTGCGCAATTTTTGCAAACTGCGACTCGCATAAGCGACAATTGGCTTCTGCTGTGTGGAATCAATATGCCAGCCGACGAGGATGTCGACGGTGTCGCGAAAATGACTTGCAAATGTTTCTGGGTAGATGTCAATTACGAATAAAATAGCATCCACTGTCACGATCAGCAGGTCTGGTCTGTCCACGTTTTCGAGCATTGATTGCAAGTGAGACATTATCGACTGCAATTTAACAAAACAAATCAAAAATCAAAAATCAAAAATCAAAAATCAATAGCTGGCATCAATTTGGACAAATTCTAGTAAAATAGTGTCATGTAATTTTTTCAATCTGGGCGGCCACGATTTTTAAAATTACGTATCTTTAAATTTATTTATAAAATCGACAAAAAAATATCTATTATTATTTATATTTTGAGATTGGAAAATCATCAAATTTTCAAGAATAATTTTTTGTCTAAAAAAACGAAAAAAATTCTATCATTAAAAAATCAGATTTCCAAACTATCCCACTTTTCGGCTCATTAGAGACATAAATATCA